>APFE030979969.1:0-10223 GCA_000404065.3 Pinus taeda
TAGTTAAACTTGAGAGGAGAGACCACATACCTTTTGGTTTCATTGGGAAGTGAGTGAAACTTGTCAAAGTAGAGGAGACTTCTTGTCGGACCTTGGGAGGAGCTTGTACAGCATCAAGGCACAGGTTGTAAAGTTCTTCTTTAATTTGAATTAATACAATTAGGTTCAATTTTCTCAACAAATTGTCTTATGTGGTTTGTTTCATAATCTCCTTGATCATTATGATGAATATGCTTTATAATATTGGCTTTTCAGGTGCTATTTAATTGTTTGCTTGTTTGTGTTTGTAGAATACACTTCAAGAAAGCTCATTTGGAGCAAGGGAGCGAGGCTTCCACAAACTTGCATTGGACCCAAGGTAGGCCTAAAACACTTGTTTTCCTTTGTTTTTTTGATTGCATATTTAGAGAAAGATAGTTTTTGATTGGCTTGCTTGTCACTAGATATCTTTAGATACTAGGAAGGTCAATCTTGTCCGCAACCTCGACTCATTCCATGTGACAGCTTCCATTGATGATAGGCCTGCACAATGGAATACATTTCTTTGTCATAAGTGGGGTACTTTCGGACTGTGTCTGAAAGTGTCTCACTTTGGTAAGCCACTGGATGCCCATGCTGAGCAAGAACCGCATCAATAGCATAGTCAGAGGCATCTGTCTCAACCTCAAATGGTTGTTGCAGGTCTGGTAATGTGATAACTGGTTCAGAATAGAGGGGATTCTTCAACTCGGAGAATGTTCTTGGTTGGTTTTCCGACCAAAAGAACTTTGCTTTCACTCCACCCTTGGTGACTTGACTTAAAGGCCAAGAGATATGAGAGAACCCCAACATGAACCTACGGTATAAATTTGCAAGACCCAAAAAGTTGTGGAGATCCGTTATAGTGGTTGGGGCTGGCCAATCCCGAATGACTTGTATCTTGGATGGGTCCACATGTACACCCTGCTCATCAATGATGTACCCTAGATATTGAATTTGTGTCAGGCCAAAGGTGCATTTCTCCAAGTTGGCATACAACTTTTGTTGTCGAAGGGTTTGCAGGACCTGTTGAATATGGTGGAGGTGCTCTTCCCAACTCTGGATGAAGATCAAGATGTCATCTAAATACACCACCACGAATGCATTGGTGAAGGGTCGCAAGATGTTTTCCATCAGTCTCATGAAGTTTTCGTGGGCATTCGTCAAACTGAATAGCATGACCAACCATTCAAAAAGACCCTCCTTGAATTTGAAAGCAATCTTCCACACATCGAAGGGTTCATAGGAACCTAGTGATAACTTAACTTCAAGTCAATCTTGCTGAAATATTTCCCCCCTTGAGATGGTCCAAAAGGTCATCAATTCACGAGATTAGGTACCTATCCTGGGCAGTGATCTTGTTTAGTGCCCGATAGTCAATACAAAGTCTCCAGGTCCCATCCTTCTTCTATACCAATACAATCGGGCTCCCACAGGATGATGAGCTTGGCCTGATGTTCCCTTTCTGCAGTAGTTCCTGAATATGCCTCTTGATCTCACCATTCTCCATAACATAGTGTTGATAGATCATTCCATTGGGCAGCGGAACGCCTGGGGTCATATCGATGGAGTGATTGAACTGACAATGCAGAGGTACCCTAGTGGGTGGGGCAAAAATATCCCTATACTCCTCACGACCTTGTCCATTTGTTGCTGCTATGTAGAGGAGCCCTTCCTAGAATTCGTGGCCACAACCTTCTTCTTGCCTTGGGGGTGAATCATAAGACAAACAAATTTCCTAGTTTGGGAAATGATCATACTCCATTGCTTTATAGTGATCAAAGAGATGGCGGTAGGTAGGGCTGCCTTCGGTATCCTGTACAACTTATTGGCCAAAGTAATAATCACATAATGAGGTCTAGACTCATATACAACATGTTGTTTCCATAATTATGGTTGTCCTAACAATACATCAGAAACTTCAAGAGGAGCAACATCACACAGTACGTCATCCACAAAGGGCTTGATGCTGTAGGGAAGGTGACACTACTGGTTGACACGAAGATCTCGTCCTTGGTGAAGCCACCCAATGGTGTATAGTTGTGGATGTGATGTATTCTTTAGGCCTAGCCTCTTCACAACCTCTATTGAAATGAGATTCTTTTGGCTCCCGCTGTCAACAATGAACTGCAACAGAGAACCCTTCACCCACATTTGCAAGTGGAAGAGGCGTTCCCCCTCCTCTGGATCTTCAGGGTCAATTTTCTAGATCTTTGTGGTGCCCTCGATGGCACTAGGCTCCACATCAATGATCTGCTTCACTTTGTTAGTTATGTTATCGGGTTATGATTTAGAGTCAAAACTTGCATCTAATTCGGAAGTCTTCAGCTCGGCCACCACTAACTACTTAGTCTGATACTTCGTTGTATTGTGAGTGGAGCTCTTATGGAACTCACATCATTTTCCCGTGTCCTTCTTTGTCTTCGTGGTGTTATTTTTTTCTTGTGGCTTTGGCGGGTTGCCCTAGGTAGCCTTGCCTTGGCTTCGTCCTTTGTTCTATGGTTTGGGGGCGCCTTTTCCTTGCTTTAGATTCACAGATCCAAAGTCTTGCTTCTTATGTTTAAACTTTTGCTCAATCTTTACATCATATCGATATGCCATGTCAAGTGACGAGATATCCAGGAACTCCATCTCATCCTAGATGTACTTATGCAGACAGCTGTGGTACTTGCACACCAAATTCTGCTCCGTATCCTTAATACCCAGCTTCGTGCGAAGGGTATGGAAAATATTTGTGAACTCTAGCACATCTTGGTCCCTTCCCTGCCATAGCATGGTCCACTTTATGTATTTATCTTCATTGCTCCAGATAGGGCAATACTGTTCCTTGATGGCGTCTTGGAAAGAATTCCAAGTGAGTGTAGTTGAAAACAACAAGGGTTCACTCTCGTCCTTTTTTTCATAGTAGGTTTCCCACCAGTCCTTGACCTGTGGGGCAGCTTTGAGAAGTGAAAAAGTAATATTTTTCCGATTGGAAAAGTCATGAACTGAAAAATATCCTTCCAATAGATTTAACCATTTATCTATGGTATCTGAATCTATTAGGGCTTCAAATATGGGAATATCAAAGTTAAATTGTACCTTAAAAGGAGTAGCGCTTCCAAAGTGGATGTTGGATGAAGATGTATCGTCTATGGGTAGTCGTCAAAGGATACGGGAAAAGTTATCCATCATCACGTCCCTATGTCGCTCGAGGGCTTCCTCAAGCAACATTTTGAAAGGATCTCCAGCCCCCTCGTCTTTATTTTCTTCCACCATGGGAGGTCGTTGGCTTTTATGAGGTTGATCCTGCAATGGTTCAACCAGATCGAGCCCTGACGCCTTATACCCTGACCTCGTTGGGGACATGCAAATAAAAATAGAGAAAGAGCAGTTACTCTGATACCACTGATCCAAACTTAAATAGGAATGCTAAAACTTACAGATATAATCATAAATACAAAGATGCAGCAGAAAAACACCTCATTTCATCAATAGAAAATACCAAACTATGCTTACAAACAGAATGTAAATAAGATAGCTTGAGCGATGGTAGCTTATCTCTGAGAAGAGATGTGGCGGTTACATGCCTCTAAACTCAGTTACAATGAGGCTTAAGGGCCTTTTTATTATTGAACAATAAGAGGAAACCCTAAACAACCAAAACCTAAACCCGAGGAGATGTAACACCAAGAGTTTATGGGCCCCCTTGGGGTTAGTTGGGCAACCAACTTCCTGGGGTCGTAACTTGGTCATATTATCTTCATTTGACGCATATGATACCTCATTCGAAAGATCTCTACGAGGACTACAAATTCTGATGCAATTTCCATAGCAATCATTGGAGTAATTTTGCCAAAAAGACGTCATTTAGGGCCTCAAAACAACTCCAAAAGTTCAGGACCCAAAAACCTGCTAAAAATAGTAAATTGTGCTACAATTAAAGAAACTCAAAAAATGAAAGAAACAATGCTGAGGGTCCAAGTGGAATAGGTTGGTGACAACCAACATCCACTTGGATCATGTGTACATGTCGTACATATGGTGTTGTGTTCAGGTAGTGTTGTGTACAGTGGTATTGTGTACACTTTGTAGAGGTGGTACAATGTAAATGTGACGTGTCGCGTACATGTGATGTTGTGTACCCATTATGCAGGTGGTGTCGTATGCATGTGATGTTGTGTACCCATTGTGAAGGTGGTGCAATGTACAAGTGGTACTGTGTACATGTTGTATATATGGTACTTGTGTATGTGTGGTATTGTGTGCATGTCACACATGTTGTGTTGCGAGCATGTGGTACTATGTACGTGCATTGTGTAGTTGTGGTATTGTGACATGTGTACTCATTGTGTTGTACTCTGTGTAGTACATGTATTGCATTGTGTTGTACGCTAGGTGTAGGTACATGTATTGTGTGGCATTGTACATTGGGTATAGATGTATGTATTGTGTTCTACATTGGGAGTAGGTATATCTATTGTGTCGTGGTGTGCACTAGATGTAAGCATATGTATTGTGTTGTGGTGAACACTGGGTGTAGGTGTATGTTTTGTGTGTCAAGTGTAGATGCATGTATTGCATGGTGTTGCATGTCGTGTGTAGTTGTATGTGTGTGATGCACACTATGTGTATGTGAACATGGTTGAGGAGAAGGCACTGGGTGTTTGTTGGGTGTGGCAATCAATCTAGAGTGCGTACAGAATAAATAAAAAGGTAGAAGTTAAGGTTTGATTAAAGGATAAGTATCAATCTTTTATTTCACTTTTATTATGCATGAGATTTATGATTCTAGTCCTTGATGACTACATGTGATCTATGCTTCTAGTTGATGATGGTTACACGTGAGTTATGATTTTGATTTATCATGGTTGAGTTTGAGCTAATTGGATGTGATATGTTTGTTCATGATGATTTGATGAAATAGTTAGATTGACTTGTTGTGACAGGAAGTAAATAGGATTGCAATTGTAACTTATTGATGAGCTACCAATGAGGTATGGTATGAATTTATTTCAATTTATTTTAGATCTAATGGAAGTTATGTGCTTGGTACAAGAAACATGGTAATGGCTTGTTGGGTGATTGAAATTGACTGCAAGAATTTGCAACAACAAAAGGAATTGGAAAATACAACAATATGCTAGTAAAACACTTCAGGAGCAAGGCCATTGTGGGACATTAGTAACCAATAGTGTCCATCGATTTCCATGAGCATGTTATGCCCGATTTGATGGTTCGAGGCAGGGATATGCCTTGGTTTTTTGTATCTTCCTATGTGAGGAAGCCTTGTCGAGGGATGGAATTCCCGAGATGGGAGTGCCAGTGGAACTTGGAAGGTGTGTGACTACACGGAAGGGGGTGACGAGATTGCCCGAGGGACTGTGTAGCAGAGAAGGGAAGGTCAGGGATATATTTGTTTTGGTCATTAGAATTGCCAGATGGAATGAGATGCACATTGGGAGTGCGCCCTGGAATAATAAGCTGATAATTGTTCATTGAGAGGAAAAGTGGCGCTGGACATTGGATGCAATTTTGACTTTGGCGGCGGATTTTGGACTTCCTGGGAAGGATGTGATCCTGGTACTACTTTGAGGGTGGAGTAGCGAGCCTATGTATTCCCTTGTTGTAGATGCAAGCATCGTATCCTTTTATTTACGAGTTGAGCAAATGTGCATATGTGTATGTGCGTGTATTTTTGTAAATATTGTATCGAGCTGGATTTATAAAGCTCCATAGACATTATGATTATTTGCTGGGTGAAGCAAATGTTTATGTATATGTGGTTATTATTGTAAATACCATAATGAGATGTTTTATAAATCTCCAATAAATGATACGTTTGTCATGTTTTAGTAGATGGTCATTGTAAATACTGCAACAAGCTGTGTTATTAAGCTCCATGGGCAATATGTTTTGCTTTCAGCGGTCTTCATAGTTATAGGTGTCACTAAACACCGAGGATGTGTTTTCCCCCAAGGGGGACAGTTCTATAACATCCCTGGTTAAAAAATCATGTAAAAAATATATAAGGCCATGGTTGATGGAACACGTATTCCAAGATGCATGGTGGGCAAGACATCCTAGTGGGTGTTCATTCAGTTTATTATGACTAAAGGAATTTGACAAAGGTAATGTCAAAGGCTTTGGAAAGGCGTGAGGCATTAATTGGCATTTTATTTATGAAAATAATGGAAATTAGGAGAAAAGGAAGGTGAAAGGTCACAGGTTGCATGCGAGGAGGGAAATGAAGGAAAATAATGGAAAATGAATAAAATAGAGGCCTCATTAATAAAAATGCTTCTGAGGATCAATGTGAAGGCTTGGTCAGTATGACTTTGGTTAGTTTAATTTTGGAGCTCTCTCATTATTCTCTCTCTCTCTCTCATATTCTTGGACACTTAGAGTTTTCTTGGATCACTCTTGGAGAGTGTGGCACACTTGGAGTTTTGGAGCAAGAAGGCAAAGGAAGAGCAAGAAAGCGCAACAAGACATCAGGGTCAACAACTACAACATATTTATATTGCAGGTATCAAGTTGCATGTATGTTTTCCTCACTAGTTTTGGCATGCATGGCACATGCATGTGGATTACTGATCATGATCTGTCACTGGCATGGAGGATTGCCTGGATTGACAATGGATTTTCCTAGCCTTACCATCTCCTAGATAGCCATGGACATTGTGGGTTTATTTCCTTGTTTTGTTTTGGTTGTTTCTCATGTTTCCTTAGCTTAGGTTGAGTTATTAATTCCTATAAGCCTTGGTTGGAACAAATGCTCTAGAATCTTTGTAACAACTTGGGTTGAGTTACTAGTCCTAGAAGCCTTGGTTGGACAAATGCTTTGAGAGCCCTTGATGGGTTGAGTTACTAGTCTTGGAAGCCTTGGTTGGAACAGACACTCTAGAGCCCTAGAAGGCTTGGCTAGAGACCAATTTGATGATGGTTTTGTGATGTCCGATCGTGAGGTGGAATCACTATTTTATGGGTTGAGTTGGTTGGCCTCTCGAAGCCCTGGATAGTTTTGGATTGATGTGTTATATGAGATCCCACATTCATGCTTGGAATATGGCACAGGGGTGAATGGATAAAGAGAGATTTGGCTCAGTCATTCTACTGTCGAGTGGAACATGGAAGTCCCATCCCTGGTTTGAATTTTTCATCATCAGTATGAGGTTATTTTCCCTTTTACTTCTATGAGTATTATATTGGTTTATATGTGGATTATATGGTTGTGATTTCCTTGGTATTTATGTTGCTATTATGCTGGTTATGTATATGTTTTATGACAATAGATATGTATGGCTCTCATCATGTTTTTACTTGTCAATGGATGGACAATGTATCTATGGCATAATGGATGAAACTACGACTAAAGTGATAAGGAAACAATGTCTCACAACAAATCTCAGATAAGTATGAGACCCCTATGCTTAGATCTGTTATTTACACCTGTAGATTACATATAGGGATGGGGGAGGTGTGTAGCGAATCTACTCCTAAAGATCGATGAAGGCATGGAGTAATCAGTATAAGATATAGTCCATCCAGAAGCATCCATTGAAGAACCAGAAGCATAGGTAGATGGAGAATCCATCATAACTGGTTCAAATAGGTGATACCAATTATGGAAACACTAAAATTTGATTTCACGTTGTTACACTGAAATTTGTCACCATGACTATCTACAGTTAATATGGCTCCATCAATATTCATATTATCCTCCTTGTCAAGCCTTATACCTCTACTCTCCATGTTAAACTTCAAAAAAGAGAGAAAGTCATTAAAAATCATGTTTATCTCTGGGTACGCAGGTTCTCTCTACCTTGCCTGCGTGTACGCATCCCAAGCTCATTGTAACTGCGTACTTGTACGCTCTGTAAGTCAAGGGATGGGTGCGTACTCCTGTAAAGGTCAAAAGGCGCGAGTTTCATCTTAAAAAAGTTACTTGTGGTCACTTCTAGAGCATTCTAAAAGATTGTTTGACGTGTATTGAGCACCTCCAGATGGTTCATGCATCCCTATGATAGAGGAACTTATCCCATCAAGAGAGGAGCTACCTCATCCAAAAAAGGGAGTATCCCATTGATGTTGGACCTGAATAAATTCCTCTAGAACACTATAAATACAGGCATTGGGCCAAAGGACGAGAGGTTGAAAGCTGAACATTCCAAAGGGTAGATGCTGCTGGAATTAGGACTTCCTTGTAGAAGCTTGTGAGGAGAGATTACCATCCTTTCTTGTTTCATTTGGAAGTGGGTGAGATTATCAAGTAAAGGAAAACTCTTGCCGGACCCTAGGAGGAACTTGCACAACACCAAGGCTCAGGTTGTAATGGTTCCTTTTGTTTCCTTATACAAATAAGTCCATTCTTCTCAATGATTTGTTGTTAATGAATTATTTCATGTACTCCTTGGTCTATATGATGAATATGCTTTGTTTTATGAAATATTCAGGTGTTATGTAATCGTTTGACTGTTAGTGTATGCAGGTCTTAAAGTGAAGGAGGGGCTCATCTGGATCAGCAAGGCTGGACTGCTACAATAAGCGTTGGATTTAAGGTAGGATCGAAAAACACTTGGTTTCTCATAGAATAATGTATATTTAGAGAAGGATTGCTCTTGTTTGTCTTGTTTGTCACTAGAGAGTCTTAGGCTCCTAGGGAGGTTAGGTTTGTCCGCAAAAATAACTCTTTCCTCATGACAATGTTTGTAGACTTACTTCAAGGAAGCTCATTTGGAGCAAGGTAGCGAGGCTTCCACAAACTTGCATTGGACCCAAGGTAGGCCTAAAACACTTGTTTTCCTTTATTTTCAATTGCATATTTAGAGAAACATAGTTTTTGATTGGCTTGCTTGTCACTAGATATCTTTAGATACTAGGGAGGTCGATCTTGTCCGCAACCTCAACACATTCCGTGTGACAAAATGGTGACTCCACTGGGGACTTGATTGTTTTCCTTGTTTTTACTTTGACCTGAGAAACTTGTGTTTTTGTTTCTGTTTTTGGCTTGTTGTGTGTGGAATTGGGTGGATTTAGTAAATCTAGGATTATTTTTTATTTTCATAACTTTAGGAGAAGCCCGCATCCTGTGTTTTTAACACAGTGCATACTTATACGCATGTTTACTTTGCACACAGAGCGTGCACGCACCTGTGTGAACTGTGGGCCTGCAGACCCTGCTAAAATTTTGAAAAACTTAAATCTTGCTTTTTCAATTAGATGTTGCTTTTTTAATTTAGATGTTGTTATCCCCTGCCCAGACCTGCATGTGACTTGTTAAGAACTTTCCTTGGTTTAATTCCATTGGTGTTAGGGTTTTAGGTGAAATTCCTAGAAGTTTTGATTGCCGGTCTTGATTTTCATTTTGGTCGTGTAGTAGCTCAGAGCTTAGAAGCTGTAGAAGCCTCAAATCACCTTGGTTTTTACTAGCCCTCTTATGAGTCTGACCATTTTCAAAATCTACCTTTGTTGAGGAATCCATCTTGTGTTTTCTCTTTGCGAAACTTCGAAAAAACTTGTGTTAAAAGTTTGGATTTCATTTTTACAAAAGAAAACAAAAAATCACTTGTTTTTTGACTGATTTGTGATTCTGGACAAGTTAGTCCTTGGTTTGTTTATCGCCAAGTAAAACATCCTTGAAAAAGACATCTTGTAAGCTTTTACTTCAAGTAGTTTTTTATAGTTTGTATATCTCAAGATTTGCTTTATTCATAGTTTTGAGTTTTTTATAAAAATACAAAAATCTCTTTTGAAAAAGTTTGTTTTTGTAGTATTTGAGCATTTGAAAGAAAAGGGAATTTTTTTTTAAAATAATAGTTGTCTTGTTTTGAGTGCATTGGAACAAAAACTCTTATTTTAATTTGTTTGTTAAGAAAGATTTGTGTTTACACGCATTTGCATTCTCAAACTCTTTCCTAGCTAGAAGTTCATTGAAGAGAAAAGATTGTTTAATCATCTTAAGTGCATTTTTTTTTTTAGTGATTTCGAGTCGAGTCTTCACACCACGAGTTTCATCATTGCACCTCTTGACTTAATCAAAAACCAATAAAAATAACGCTTAAAGTAAAATCAATCTAGTAAATCTTTGTATTTCTAGGGCTCTATTACACCAACATAGCTTAGGCTAGTGTCTTGGAGTAGGGAGTAATTAACTCTCCAAGACAATAAAACAAACAAGTAGTTGTATCTTGCGGTAGGAGAGAAATCCAATTGTTGCATCTATG
>APFE030979970.1:0-11088 GCA_000404065.3 Pinus taeda
TAGTTTGTGCCTAGGGGCAACCTCAAGGACAGTACATACCTACGGGACAATACATTCCTCAAGGTCAACCCCAAACTCAATATGTACGTCAAGGTCAACCTCAGTATCAATATGTACCTCAGGGTCAACCTCAGTATCAATATGTACCTGAAGGTCAACCCCAATATCAGTATGTACCTCAAGGTCAACCCCAGTATCAGTACGTGCCTCAGGGTTATCAACCCCAAGGTCAATACCCAACCCAAGGTTTCCAACCACCTTCTGGTCAATCATATGTTCAAGGATCTGGAAATGTACCGTTGAATTATCAACCCTACCCTCAACTCGGTTATGGTCCTCAATATCCTCAACCTGTTATGGGTCCATACCCCGAAATGAATTTAGTGTGGGATCCATCTCAATCCCAACAGGTCTTGCAACCGAATGTGCAGTTGTCATCTCAAACTGGACAACCCTTGATTTCTGGTTCATCCCAGCAACCTGTCCAGTCTACTGTTCAAACTTTTGCACCTTCTGTAGTTTCTCAGTCTGGGCCTAGTACACCTCATACTCCGCCTCAAACGTCTGATGCGACTACTGCAACATCTGCTACATCTCCCCCACTTTCTTCTGGAGTATCGACAGCTCCGGTTTCTACTCTCCCTGTATCTATTCCTCAGACATGTTTACCTCAGTCTGGACCCACGATCCACACTTCGGTTCAGATGCCTATAGGGAGTACGGTTGTCACCACTCAACCTCAATATAATCAACAACCGTACCAAGGACAGTACCAATACGGTCCTACTATGCAACAACCAACCTATCAGTATCAATCGTACTTTGGGTATACATATCAACAACCTCAGCAACCCCAGTATGGTCCGGTTAATCCTAGTTTTCTAGGAGGCCAAAATATCCCAAGTGCGATTCCAATTCCTAGTTATCTTGGATATCCTCCTCCTGGGGCTGGTCTGCAGACCCAGAGTTTTAGGGAACCTAATCATTAGTTACCGTTTATCGCAAATTTGGACTTGCTTGACTTGACGCGCCTTACGAACGATCCAATTAACTATCTTTAGTATTGGCCGCCAATGCCGCATAAGTTGCCCAGTGATATTCCTAAGTTCGAAGGTAATCCAGGAGAAGACCCGTCGAACCATGTGATGACTTATCACCTCTGGTGTGCGTCTAATTCCATTTCAAATGATTCAATTCGTTTACGACTTTTCCAGCGCACTCTAATTGGTCCGGCGGCCAAGTGGTACATTGAGTTACCGCGAGCCACTTTTATAACTTTAGTCAGTTAGCTACCTCGTTTTTAACTCATTTTCAGTTGCCGGTCAGATATGACAATGGCACGGAATTATTAAATTCATTAAAGCAGTCAACGTCCACTTACATTTCAGATCATATCCATGAATGGAGACGTCGACGACGTTTAGTGAAAGTTTTTATCCCGGATCAGATCTTAGCTGAATGGTTTGTAAAATCTTTACTGCCCAAGATCACTAAGGATGTATCTAAGGCCGGAGTCGTTATTGAGGAGCAAGTAATTGCTCAAGCACAGTACCTTGAATTAGTTTATACTCAGTCAAGTACGTTACACGAGAAAATCCCCGATCTACCCAAACAAAATCAAATCGCTGGTGCTCCTTCAGGGTCTCATGCCGATGATGGTATGATTGGTACGATTAATACCAAAAGTAAGAAGAAGTCTTCCAAGAATTCTTCTCCTATCATAACCTTGCCAGATTCCCCACCAGGAGATTCTTTTGCGGAACTTTCCACCGATATTCACGTTGTAGAGTCATCTACAGCTAAATCAAAAACCGGTGGTAAGAAGAAAGGGAAGAAGAAGAATAAAACAGATAAGAATTCGAAAGAGAAAACCAAAAAAGCGGAATCAATTGATGAAAAATGCAAACCTCATTATCCGTGTCTCATCTGTGATGAAGAACATTTTACGAGAGACTACCCTCATCGTGCAGAGGTTGCGAAAATTTTCAAAGGTTCCCAAACTCCTGCTGTCTTGAAGGATCCTTTTCCAGCTCAAGACAGTAAGATGATAGGTTCGTCCTCCAGTGCCAATGAAGAACCCATATTGATGATGTCCCATGTAAGGATTGTGACTCAATCGCAATATTATGGCAGTAAAAGTCCTGTTGATGGTAAAGAAGCAAAATCTTCCCATTCGAACCCATCAACCTTAGCTCCTGGTTCCGATCCACTACAGATCGAGAAACCTAATGTAGACTTAGTAATCAAACCGCCTGCCAAGGGTATACTTCGAATGTCTGCTTTCAATCCACATGTGAGAGCAGCTCAGAACTATAACATTGTTGAGGATTTAGCTATTTCACCCTCAGCAATGTCGGCTTTGGAAGTGCTGCAATCCTGTCCAGCACAACGCAAGTTACTTTTGTCGGCTATAGGAGCTGTTGACGTTCATGACTCGAACCTTATAATCTTCGATCTAGAAAATAGTGCACCGCGCTTACCTCATCAGATGGCTGTCCAGATTCCAATGATAGTCAAAAATAGACATGTTCATAGGACTGTGATTGATGAGGGAGCTTCCACGTGCATTATGTCGATACAGTGTTGGAGATCGCTTGGTTCTCCTTCAATAAATCAATCCCCGACGATTCTAAAGGCCTCTAATGGCCATGGGTTTCATCCTTTTGGCATTTTACAGGACTTACCTATAGGGGTTGAAGGTAAAACCGTTAATCTAGATGTGGAGATGGTTGATGCCCCTCTGGATTACAACCTTCTCTTGGGTCGTAGTTGGTCTTACGCTATGACAGTTGTTGTTTCATCGGTCTTTCCGCTTATAAATTTCCCTCATAATGGAAAGATCGTAACCTTAGACCAATTGTCATACTTTTCATCTGACCCAGCCTCTGCTGAGAGCATTCAGCACGTTGGTAAAGCGACGATCCCTTATAAGGATGTTGGTGTAGGGCTAGTTAAAGATTTCGGTTTACTGGGCACTTTTCCTTTTCCTCCTATCAACGCATCGTCTTCTACTTTAACCATTCATATGATTTCATCAGAAACCATTGTTAATGATGATCCTTGGATCATACCTTCTGAATCTGAGATAGACTCATTTGGTATTTTTATGCCTTTGAGTCCGTATGAACTTGCGTATCAGACTGTGTAGTCGTTTTCCGACACAACATCAACCCAAATTGACTTAATGAATGTGGTCCATGAGGAATCACTTTCGACATCAAACTCGGATTTAATAATGTTTTCTGAACTTGTTCAAATGGATGAGCAAATTCGTGAAATCCTATGCGTCGATGAGTTACCATGGGAAGATCTTCATCACAGATCTTCGTTTTTACCTGAGAGCGATCATTTTGAAAATGATTTTTCATCAATTTTTACGATTGAATATGTTAAGGACACTCAGAATCCAATGAAACATCCCGATTCTGAGTTAAACTTGGGAAATATTTCTCAAAATATTCCCCTTGACATTTCAGTTAAGCTTGGAATTGTTGAAAACGTTCATATAGGTGCCTCTTGTATGGAAGATGAAATTCAAACATATAAGGCCCTATTTCAAGAATTCCGTGATGTGCTTGCTTGGTCATATGAGGAAATGTCAGGAATTGACCCAGCAATTGTAGTTCATGAAATCAAAACTTACCCGGATGCTAAACCCGTTCAGCAATGTTTGTGTCAGATTCACCCAAGAAAAGTTGCTGCAATTAAAGTAGAAGTTGAAAAAATACTCAAAGCAGGTTTCATTTATCTGATCCCGTTAACAGATTGGGTATCGAATATTGTTCCTGTTAACAAAAAGCAAGGGACAATAAGAATATGTATCGACTATAGGGACATTAATCGCGCATGTCCAAAGGATAATCACCCTACTCCCTATATTGATCAAATCATCGACGATTGTGCCGGCAGCAAAATTTTCTCTTTTATGGATGGATTTTTCGGATACAATCAAATCAATATTCTACCTGCTGATCAACCAAAAACGGCATTCATTTGTCTGTGGGGGACATTTGCTTATTGCAAATTACTTTTTGGGCTTAAGAACGCTGGGGAAACTTTTCAACGGGCCATGTCTTACACTTTTCATGACATTAAGCACATTGTGCAACCTTATCTCAATGACTTGCCTGCTCATTCATTACATCGAGCTGACCATCTCGTCCATTTAAGAGCAATTTTTATGAGATGTAGGCATTATCGGATTAGGTTGAATCCCCACAAGTGTGTGTTCTGCATTGAAACGGGCCAGTTACTGGGGTTTGTTGTTTCGAAAGCCAACATTCGCGTCAATCCCTCGAAGGTTGAAGCCATTATCCGATTGCCTCCTCATTCAAGTCTTCGCCAATTCCAAAGTTTGCAAGGGAAAGCAAACTTTTTACGTCGATTCATCCCTAACTACGCTGAGATCACAAAGGGTTTTACCCGGTTGTTGAAGCAGAATACTTCATTCTTTTGGGACGAGATAGCTGAGAAATATTTTGATGCGCTAAAACACGCGTTGACCCATGCACCGCTGTTACATCCTCCCAACTACAACCAGGACTACTTCTTGTATCTCGCCGCTTCCTATTCCACCATCGTAATAGTGTTAGTTCAGGAAGATGAATTCGGTAACTGAACATGTGATATATTACCTTAGTTGCACGTTAAATCCAACTGAGCTAAAATACTCACATGTGGAGAAATTGGCATTGGCAGTTGTTCAAGCTGTCCAACGTTTTCGTCATTACATTTTATTACGTAAAACTACAGTTATTTCTGATTGCAACCCTATGATCTATATTCTGACCAAGCAATTGCTGGGGGGCAAGTACTCCAAATGGATTGTTATCCTGTAGGAGTTCGACTTGGAATTTGAGAAGTCTAAGTCAAAGAAATCTTTAGTTTTTGCGGAATTAATGTGTGACTTCCCACGTGCTGACACAGAAACTGTGGTGGAGGAGCCCATTGCGGATGAATCCTTGTTTCTAATCAGTACTTTAGATCTGTGGTACGTGGATATCATCATTTATCTCCAAACCCAAACCTTTCGGCCAGATCTTTCATGATCAGACCGTCGAAAAATACGATTCCAGTCCCAACAATTCAAAATTATTAGAGATACTCTTTATCGTCGTGGGGCAGACTCTATTTTTCGACGTTGTTTGATTCATGAAGAAGTTGAAAGGGTCCTCACTGACTGTCACTCTAGAGCGTGTGGCGTTCATATGTCTGGGTATGCCACTACCCAAAAGATATTGCGTGCTAGTTACTTATGGCCGTCTATATTTAAAGATTGTATTATTGCGGTCCGAAAATACCACAACTGACAAATTTTTGATCGAAAGATGCGTGCTCCACCTGCTCCTCTTCACCCTATAATTGTTGTTGGTCCTTTTGCCAAATGGGGTATCGATTTTATTACATGTAACCCTCACTCGGCCAGGGGACATGCATATATTATCCTTGCGGTAGATTATTTTACCAAGTGGGCTGAGGCGATGCTTACATTTGAGGCAGATGGAAAAACAACTACAATTTTCGTATTCAATCATATCATTGCTAGGTTTGGTGTTCCACAAGCGATTATCACTAATCATGGGTGTCATTTTCAAAATGTTATGATGACAGAACTTACAGGCCAGTTTGGTTTGCATCATGACAGTTCAACTCCTTATTATCCACAAGTTAATGGCTTGGTTGAAGCCATCAACAAAGTTCTTGTCATCATGATCCGACGAATCATTGGGATTCATTGGTTGAATTGGCACAACATGTTATTTTCAACGCTGTGGGTGTATCGAACCTCAGTTAAAACATCAACATGGTTGGTTCACTCCTTTCCAACTAGTTTATGGTTTGGAAGCTGTGTTACCTATTGAGTGCGAAATCCCGTCATTGTGAATGGCCATCAAGTTACTTCCAGCCACTTCCGAAGAGGAAAGACGTTTGTTATACTTGGCTCAGCTAGATGAGAATCGCCGCGATGTTGCATTAGCGATCGAATCTCATGCAAAACGTATTAAAGCTCAGTATGATCGAAATGTGACCCCTCGAAATTTTTCGGAAGGAGATCTAGTCTTATTGTACGATCAAGCAAATGATAAATTAGGTGCTGGAAAATTCGTGCCTATGTGGCATGGTCCCTATGTTGTCAAGCGAAAGTTAGCAAAAGGGGCCTATGAATTGGTAGACTTTGACGGGGTCTCTTTAGGTAAACCCATGAATGGTCTTTACCTGAAGAGGTATTATGCTTAAAACGAGGGAGATTTTTTACTTAGGTTAGTTTTTCCTTCTAGCTGGTGTGTTTTAGATTAAAAGTGTGCTTAGCTTAGAGAGTGAGTTTTTCGTTGTTATTCCTGCTTATATTGGTTTTACGTTTGATGTCGCAGATGTCGACGCCTCTCCAAACATACACTGGTTTCGCTGATGGTGCTTGTCGTAGTACACGGAATATTTCTTCCGTAGCTTGGTTTATCTATTCTCCCTCTGACGAGTTGGTATCTATACATGGGGTAAGCCTCGGTCAAACAACAAACAAAATTGCAGAGTATAGTGCAGTGATTGAGTTATTATCTGAATCTATTTCATTTGGGATTCAGAGTTTGATAGTGAGGTTAAGATTCTGAACTCATTGTATTATAGCTTAATAGAGTATACGCCATTAGAAATCTAGTTTTATTAAGATTATTTTTTAGAGTGCATCTCTTGGAACGTGAATTTGATTATATTGAATATCAGCATATTCCAAGATCTTTAAATACATTAGCAGATGAAATTGCTTCTCAAGTGTTAAGTAGACATGTGCGATAATCATACAAGTAAATTTAAAAAAAACATTCCATAACATGTTTAACAAGACAAGCTAGTAATAACGATATCATATATATATAGGAGTGTGTCAAAAAATACATCTTCCTCGATCATAGGTTGAAAAACACCTTATGATTGGCAAAAATGATAGGTACAAAAAACAAAATGTCACATGTGACTACATAAGCGATCATCCCATCACTGGTGATGATATCGATACGAAACCACTGCACGGGCCACCTTACAAAGGAACCTCCTAAAAGTTCCGGGGACTCCAATCACATAGTGCTGAAGCTGACGAGGGATGTCGTCTATGCTAGTCTCGGGAATTTCCCCTATCAAGCGCTCTAGGTGACTCTCCAACTCGGCCAAGGTCTCTACTGATTTGTCCTGTGGGGCTGGAGCTGGTGCAACTGGTTGCTTTCTCTCGAAAGGCCGGAGAGCGGCTGGTTACTGTGGACCCACATCTGCATTTTAAATTATTACTATCAGTTTTGAGACAATATAAAAATAATAAGAAAATTAACATTAGGAAAGTGTTGAAAATGATTACCTGAGTCGTGCCACTGCTCTCCTGGAGGAAGAGCCATGTCTGGGTCTCCACGAAAGTCAATCCCAGCATAAAGAAAATCCTGGATAGAAAAAACCTGGTGCTCCAACCATTGGAAAAACTCAGGTTTGAACCGGATGACCTCGGTACCCTCGTCAGGATGACGGGCCATGACTGCGACCCATCGCATCAGTCTGGGCTCTCAGGGATGCCCAACTCCAACTGTAAGGTGCTGCGAGATGAGCATAGGAATCCCCTCCAGGCCAAAGCTCATGACTAAAGCTCCATAACCAGAAGTCTTCAGTCGTCCATTCTTGGCCCTGGTCAATTGGCCCTTCACATTGGTCAACACAGCATCACACCAGTTGAAGACGGTGCCCTGAAAGAAATGGACTGCCATACGCATCTGGGATCTGGTGGCAATATGTAATGTGGCAGCCCCGCAAAGTCTAGTAACAGTGAATGAAATCACCTTGAGCTCAGGAAGGGATATGGTCTTTATGTCTATCCCTTTGTCTCTAGACTGGCTATTGCAGTACTCTAATTGGAGACTATCGATGGACTGGCCACCCGCCCTAGCCCCGAACAGGGTCAAGTCAATGCCTCTCTTAGGAAAACCAGTCAAAAAGTATATATCCGCCGGCTCGATCTCGAGCTCGTGGCCACCAATGAAGAAACACTGGTCCTGGACGTTCCACCTATCAACCATCCACTGCAAAAAATCCACTTGAGCCCTCATGCCAGGAATGGCCCAGTATTTGTACAGTCCGCACGCCCTCAAAGCATCAAGCGAAGGCTGATGATTCCATGCGGTAGCATCCACATCCTCGTGCTCTCGTTCACGCAAATCTAGCATGGTGTACTACCTACATCAAGCTAAAAGATCAATTAGAATGCTAGAATGTTTTTTCTTTGGTCTATTTTTGAGAGTTTTTGGGTTAAAAACCCTTGCGGCGGGGCCCACACACTTCCTGTTGGACACAGTGTGTGGGACTGCACTTTGTCCACATGGAAGGTGCGGACCCTGAGCTTTTTCCCAATGGAGAAAAAGTCGGGGTCCGCAGGTTCACAGTGGTGAGCCTGCGTACCTCGAGCGCGGGTTTTTTGCCTAAAAACCCTCCTAAAAAACGAAATAAAAGACCAAATTAAAAAATGAAACGGTTGAAAAACAAGAGAAGGATAATGTGGATTACCTGGTGAAGACGGCGTCCGATTCTGACAGTTGGATTTTCTGCAATCCTCTCGGGAAGTTTTCAGAGCAAAAGCACTATTTCCTCACCCAAATCACAAATGGTAAAAATGAATGGTAAAAACCCCCTTTTTATAAGTTTTTTGAGTAAATAAATTTCAAATTTGTTTATGTTTCACTTTAAAAAGGTATTATTACGACATTTTTATCTCTTTTAAGCAGGTATGAGTAATGTTTGTGTTTTTGTGCAAGATAACAGGATTATTCAGGAAAAATCTATCATTTTCAACTAGAGCCACCTTTTAAGCCCTTTTCTAACTCCTAAAACATGAAAAGTTTGCCGAGTTTTTATTTTAAGCTCGTTAAAACGGAATTAAAAGGCAGTCGATTTACAGCTCTTTTCCGACCGTAAAAACATAAAAATATCGCCGAATTTTTGTCGTTTCAAATTCGATATTGGTTATAAAATGACATGTCCTTGGTCGTTTTTTTTACTTTTTCGGATCAAAGACACTAATAATGAAAAGTACTCCTTGGTCGTAAAATATCAAGCAGTTCTCTCAAGTATTATTTTATACTTTTTCGGGCTTGAGAGACACAAATTTACAAAAAATTCAAACTCTAGAGTCTTCTTAAGTTTTTTCAGACTCTCTAAAAATGAAACACGTTGAGTTTCTCCTATACTGGACTCGTTAAAATTTAACAGTAAAGGACCTATTCTATTACAAATAGGAACGGACCACTCCTTCTTAGGGTTCGAATTTAAACTAAGTTGGACTCACCAGAAGGGTGAGCTTATAATCAAGCATATGTTATCCTCCTCAAGCTTGTAAAAAATAAAGAGGTACTTGCCAGAAATGGTGGGGTAAAAGAGAGAAAAGTGAGTCTGTTTGTCATACTTTACAACCACTCTTGAACACGACACTTTCATTCACCTGGGTTGGGAAATCCTTTACCTAACAGTTGATCAAACCATATTGAAAGTCTTTAGCTGGTTTCTAGGTATTAACTTTGGGTCAATCATTACCAAACCATATGTTGTGTCGTTATGTGTTCGAGAGGTCAGTGCAAATAAGCCATTCATCTGCAAAATGTCTGTCATCCATCTTGACCATCCCTGAGTCAGTCTTTGCAACTAAATTTCTTCAACTTGATCTATGATTTCGTGTCGTAGGCTTGCCTGCGACAGATTGCTTTCTATCGACTTCAACTCATTATCTAGAAATATAATCTAGGAATCGTCAGTACCTTGAGATCTGCATGCCTCAATGGCAGGTTTCTCGCCTTTGACGACAGTTTACATCATTGAATTTCGATCAAAGGATTCCATGACATGTTCGACATGAACGCATCTTATGACATTTCATGGATTGTGTTGAGTACTTTGAGAGCCATTGTCATTATTGGTGGTTTCTCTCACGCTTGTTAACAGTTTACATCATTGATTGGTAATCAAGCGGTTTCTACCATGTTCGACTATGACACATTCAATCGCATGGATAGAATCGTACTGTTTCGGGACGTAGAAATGAAGACCCTGGATCTAGTTTCCACCATCCAGGTTGCGAGGAATTTTGTATTCATTGTATTATGGACTATTCATAAACAGATGGTTGCGTCCATACTATGTGCACATGTGTCTGTACTTATGATGTATTACGAGATCATTCCTATATCAGAGCAGTAGTTAGTCTTCTAGTCAGTTTTCAGTCTCTTATTCATTTTTATCTGAGTATGGGAATGCCTACCTCAGCGATGATATGATCTCATATATATATTTTTCATTGAATGTTTTTACAGGTTCCAACTGGGTTCTCCACAAGATGATCCTCGAAATGATAAAGCACTTCACTCTTCCTATATGATAAATGAAAAAATCCTCATATACTACAGACTTCGCACTTTAGGGGGCAATCTGTTACACACAAATATCGTCACCTTGATTATTTGCAGTCGGTGTCGGTCTATCACCACCTATACTAGCTTCCTAAGCAAGTCTCAAACCTCAGCTCTTTAGAACAAGCTTTAGAAATGAGAGAAAGACATCAAAACAACAATGTGACTCTGGTTCCGCACTTTCTCTCACTTTTGCCTGCGGGCCCGCACCTTTTGTTCAGTATATCTGCGTATTTATATGCTCTGTATGTAAAGGGGAGGGTGCATACTCCTGTGAAAGTCAAAAGGCACAATTTTTATCTTATAAAACTCATCTTGGGTTAATTCTAGAGTTTTCTAGAAGCATTTGTTACGTGGATTGTTCGCTCCAAGTGGTTCATGCATCCCATAATAGGAGGAACTAATCCCTTGTTGAGAGGAGCTCTCCCTTTGAAGGAGGCTTCTATCCCTTTGAAGAAGTAGCTGGTAATTGATCTCCATTGCACTATAAATTGAGGCATTGGGTCAGTGGTCAGAGAGGTTAGAAGCTGAAATTTTGAGGGTAAATGCTAGTGAAATCAAGACTTCCTATTTGAGCTTAAGAAGAGAGATCACATACGTTTTTGGCTTCATTGGGGAGTGAGTGAAGCTTGTCAAAGTAGAGGAGACTTCTTGTTGGACC
>APFE030979986.1:8186-22700 GCA_000404065.3 Pinus taeda
TATACCACCATTCAGCCAGAGGCAACCATTTGACCCATTGTGTCTATTTATCAGATACAAAGCAAAGAAGATATCCTTACAAACATTTGTTTACTATCTCTATTTTTCCATCAGATTGAGGATGACAAGATGAGCTATGAGCTAACTGAGTACTAAGACAAGAAAATAATTATGTCCAAAAAATTCCCATGAAAATGGGATCTCTGTAGCTTACAATAATATTTGGGTTTCCATGTAGCTTTTGAATTGTTTCCATAAATGCAGTAGAAACTATACTCACTTTAAATGGATGCAATAATGCACAAAAGTGTGCATACTTGGTAAGTATGTCAACTACCGCCATGATGAAACTCTTTCCTTTGGACTTGGGTAATTCTGTGATAAAATCGATTGAAGCATCCTCCCAATGTTGCCTTGGAATGGATAAAGGTTGTAATAGACCTCGGGTCTTAATTATTTCAACTTTATTTTGTTCAAAATCCAAACATTCCAAAACTTTTGAATATTTGATTTAAGGCCATCCCAAAAAAATTCCTTCTTAACCTTGTGGTAAGTTTTTAAAATTCCTGAGTTCGCTCTTAAGTGAGAGGTGTGTAATTCCATAAGAATGTTTTGTTTGAGTTGGGAATTCTTACAAAGGTATACGATACCTTTGTAACATAATGAATCATTTTTCCAGATAAATGTATCAAATGTATTGATATCTTGTTGTAACTTTGGAATGAGTGCCCACACTTCTTCATCATTCTTTCGTTCATCCCTTGCTTTGTTTATCCAATATGGTTGGATAATAGAAACGACAAAGCAATGATTCCACATCCTTGTCCTTTCTTGAGAGTGCATCTTCCGCAAAAATTTTCTTCCCTTTTTTTGTAGGTGATTTCAAAGTCATAACCCAACATCTTTGTGACCCATTTTTGCTTCTCTTCTTAATATAATCTTTGTTCTAAAAAGTATTTAAGACTATCATGATCCGTTTTTACCTTGAAGTGTCTTCCCATTAGGTAGGGTTGCTATTTCTTAAGTGCATGTAGTGTTGACAACGTTTCCTTCTCATAAATAGCTTTGTGTAAATACTTTCCTTTGATTGGAAGACTTTCTAAAGAAATGGGTCTTTCTTCTTGCATTAAAACAAAACCAATTCCATTTCTTGAGGCATCACATTCCACGATAAATGTTTTTGTGATTTCTAGCATAGCTAAGACCGGTGCTTCGCATATTTCCTCTTTAAGATGTTCAAAGGCCTTCGTTGCTTATGGAGTCCATGAAAATGCATCTTTCTTGAATAATGTTGTTAGAGGTGCTGCTATTCGCCCATAATTCTTAATAAACTTGTGATAATACCCTGTCAACCCAAGAAATCCTCGAAGGTCCTTTATGGATGTGAGGATTTTCCATTCCTTAATGGCTTTAATTTTTCTACGGTCTACATTCACACCTTCATGAGATACAATATGACCCAGATATTCCACCTCTTGTACTCCAAAGAAACATTTGGAGCATGCATATAATTGTTTCTTCTCTAATAGCTTGAGCACCCTATCAACATGGGTAACATGATCCCTCCAAGACTTTCTATAGATTAGTATATCATAAAAAAATTCTAACACAAATTTTCTAAGGAAGGGTATGAAAATGGAATTCATTAAACCTTGAAATGTAGAAGTTACATTGGTAAGGCCAAAAGGCATTACCATAAATTCATAATGACCCTGATGAGTTCTAAATGTTGTTTCTGGAATGTCCTCAGTCTTCATTCTAATTTGATGATATCATGAACGAAGATCGAGGTTGGGCAAGTAAATTGATCCATGCAATTGATCCAATAATTCATCAATGACAGGAATGGGATATTTATCCTTAATAATGAGCATGTTGAGCTCACTGTAATCCAAACACGTTCACCATCACCCATACTTCTTGTGCACCCATACTATTGGAGCATATAAAGAACTTTGAGTAGGTTGAATTATACCAGCCTCTAGCATTTTTGTAACCATACATTTAATTTCACCCTTTTGGGCATAAGGATATCTGTAAGGCCTGATGTTTGGAGGAACACTTCGTGGAATCAAATGAATAGCATGATCATGATCATGAATAGGCGTGAGGCCTTTGGGAGTCTCAAATACCTTGGAACGATTATCCAAGACCTTTTGGAGATCTAGAGAAATAGATGATTTTGATGTGGGAACCTATAGCAAACATAATTTTGCAATTATGCTTCCTTGTTCTTTCTTTAGAAGCTTTGTCATTCCCTTAGAGATGATTATCTTTCTTATTTTCCATGTGACATTCCTTAATTCAACTTTCTTTCCTTCTAAAGAAAATTTCATGAAAATGAAAAACTATTGTACCTATGGATTGTAGCCATTGGACTCATAGTACAACATTAGCACCACCCATTGGAATGGAAAGCTTTGGGTTGTTCAAAACACATTTTCCCATGGATAGATTGATATTATGGCACTTTCGAGAGAGATTTATGGTTCCTCCACTTGCAACCATCACTTGACACTCTAGTGTTGGATATAGGAAGAAATTCAATTGCTTGGTTAACTTACAATGAATCAAATTATGGTTACTTCCCGAATCAATCAACACTATTACCTTTTTCTTCTTGATATGTCCTTCTATCCTGATAGTTTGAGTGGTAATTCTAGCCAATGCATTGCAAGATATGGTTGGATTGTTTTATTCTTTATCTAGGGTTTTTTCCTGGTGTATATCCCGTTCTTTTGATGTTTCTTGTTCCTTTTCTTCCTCCTCTTCACAATCTATGTAAAATAATTTCTTCTCAGTACACTTTTGACCTTTAGTGTATTTTCTATCATAACTGTAACAAATCCCTTTTGCTCTTATTTCTTCTAATTGTGGTGGTGTCGACCTTATAGTTTGTGGAAGGCTAGGGGAAACAACACTTCCATATTTATAGTTGTGAGTGGTAGGCTTCCTTGTGGCCATAATTTTTATTTCCATTTTTCTTGCCAACCTGAATGGCTTCTCCAATGAATCAGGTTTCCAAAGGAAAACCTCATGTTGGATGTTATCCTTTAAAGTCCCTATGAACACATCAATCCTATGCTCCTCTGGAATATCTTTTACCCTTATATTCAATTTTTGCAAGTCTTCAATGTGCTCCATCATTGAACCCTTTTGTTTGAGATTTATCAATTGGCTAAAAAATGGTTTCTTTTTATATCCTCATAATGTGCTATCATTTTTTCCGTAAAAGTTTCCCAAGTGATGATTTGTTTATGAGAGTAAAGCCATTGATACTATACAAAATTATTTGGTTCCAAATATAAAGTTGCAATGCGTACCTTTTGTGTGTTTTGCACATTATGGAGATCGAAATATTGCTCCATCTGTAGTATCCATGTTACGAGATCCTTGCCATCAAACTTCCTCATATCGATATTTGGAACATGGTGGGTCTTCAATCCACCGTCAGAGTCTATGAAATCATGATTAACATTTATTTTTTTTCTCACATGAGTTTACTTTGCTACCCTTTTTCCATTAGTAATCATTTCTTGTAGAAAATTTGTCAAATTTGTCTTCAAATCTTCCATGTTGTCTTGAAGTTTTTATTCTATACCATCCATCTTAGCTTCCATGCCTGTCTTCAAATCTTCCTTGTTACCTTTATGCTTTTCTTCTATACCATCCATATTAGCTTCCATGTCATCCATATTAGCTTCCACAACATTCTTTAAACTGTCCATCTTAACTTTTGTTACATTTTGTGAGATTCAATTTTGTTGCACTTGGTCTCGTAATTTTGATATATCATGCTGCATTTATTCCTCTTCTTCATTAGTCATGCTATATATTCCAGGTTTCTTACTAGGTGTTTCAATTTTCTTTCTTCGAGACATAAATTAATGATAATGATTCTTCACTCTTCCCTTTGTATTCCTTCAAACTAATTTTTCAGACCAAACTTATGAAAAAAATTAAAAAAACTACACACCTTTTTTCACTTTGTAGGAGCTCAATATTTAATTTGTTGTATCTCTGTAATTTCAGATCTCCAAGGTCTAAAATTATGTCTTGAGGTAGCCCTCTGAGTCATATTTCCAACCCTGCATGCCTGATCAAGATTTGATTCTCCAAAGAAGAGTTATGAAAAATCACACATGATGGCTTGATTGTAGACTGGTTCAGTAGATCATACTTGTATGAAGTTCCACATGTCGCATTTTTAACCTTATGATCTGAAACCGATATAAAGAAAACCACAACCTATCCTCTTTTTGTAACATCTTACAAAATTGCAATATGATGCTCATAAATAAAGTTATGACAATTTTCCCTAGGCCACCTATTTGAGATATAATTCATGAACCTACAAAAACCCTAACTCTTGTGGCTCATATTGCTAAGAATATAGTGAGACAAGATCTAAAATTCAGACCCAAGGTTCAAAGAGCTTTCAGCTCAAACGGGTTTTTTCTTTAGCTTCTGAAACATCACAAAACAAATGATATAGATAAAATTCCACAATGACCTATTTGGAGTAGCAAAACCCTAGAATCCAAAGCTTGAATACCAAATGTTATGCAACGAAGTCACAAAATAGAAGAAAAGATATATCAATGCCTTCAAAATTAGCCTCTTCTATGAGGAAACGTCCTTTACATTACAAAAATGAAAAATTCTTGGATGATACAAACGACAAAGCCTCCTTTCTATAACTAGGAGTCTAACGGGTCACAATATAATCAAAGTTGACATAACAATAAAATATAAGGGCACAAAAATAACAATAGTGGGATTTTATGGGGTACAATAATAATAATATGGGGACAATAGGGGCACAACAATAAAAATAAGGGCTACAATGACTATAGTAATGGCGAAATCACTAGTATTATAGGGACCTAATATGCGGGAACATGGTGTCATTATGACCCTCACCTAACTCCCATAACTGAGTGAAAGTGGCGCCATTTAAACTGATTAGCCTTTGCAAAATCCCATGTGGAAATCCCTCATAGGGACTAAGATGACATTTCACAAAGGTCCCATCCTGGATGTAAAAGGAGGATAACTTGAAGAGAGTGTCATGAGGAAGTGAAGAGGATGACATGTCCCAGAGATCCCATCCTAGAGGTACAATAAGAGTTTTCAAGGAGGGTGTCGAGATGATGGGACCAGGGTTACGCATCCTAGAGGTGTAAAGGGCAGCAGGTAAGGAGAATCTTTGGGGTGGCATCACTTGGATGGTGTGGCGAGCTAGTACCATGGAAACGGTCAGAGAAATGGGTCACATCTTGATGTTATGCACCTATTTGCAATGCGTAATTGGTTTTGGAAACTTGATACCACCTTTTCAAGCACACCTTTTAGTGGTTTCAGAATAGGTGATGGAAGTTGTTGGAATTGATCTCAACCATAGACATGTAGATGGGTATTTTTGATAAACCACTTTTTTTGCCACACTTTCCCTTCTTAATGTTCATGCTTGTTGACCCTCAATTTTTTTTTTTCTAGATCACAAGCATCATTGGTCATCGATCGATGCAAATTTTGAACAAGGTGTAACTGTGGTGGGGATTTCCTAATTACATAAATGTGGCAAACTATTATAGGTGCCAAGGATATAATTACAACGTGGGATCCATTACTTTTGATGATATGCCATGCAATAAGTCCATGACATATTGTGACTGCCAATAAGAAGTAATGTAAATATAAATAATTTGGAAGGGTTCCCTCCATTATAGTGTTGATCTCTCTCTCTCTCTCTCTCTCTCTCTCTCTCTCTCTCTCTCTATATATATATATATATATATATATATATATATATATATATATATATATATATAGATATATATATGTATATATATAGGTGATGAATACTCTAGTTAACTATGCATACATGTAGTCGAGTTATAATACTCAGGATTAGAAGAAGATTGCTAATCATAATTAAATAATCTAAACCATTGAAGGGGGAAAATATAAAAGACAATTTCTTTTATCCTATTCTTCTAAAAACACAAGAGGAATTGCAGTAACCACCGCAATGGGGCAAGTGTTGTGATGTTACAACATAGAAGAATTTTTACTATGTCTAAGGAGAAAAGACGGGCTTCAGTGAAGGAAGAATTCTCCATACATACGATTTGGAGGTTAGTTGAGTAGGGGAGGTAATAAATAAACTCAAGGACTTCATGGAGGATATTAAGGGACAAGCCTTTGGGGTAGCTCTAGGAAAATGGAAGAAATGAGCAATATCATGTCAAATATAATTGATCTTTTTCTCATAGGAAAATAATATCTATACCATTAAGGATCATGCAAGAACCATCATCACATCCATGGGTAGATTGGAAGAATTATTTACCCATGGTTTCGTAAATGTACTGGAAAATGGGTCTCTATTATCTTAGGGCCAAGGGATAGAGGAGCACAATAGTGCTAAAATGGGTCTAGTATTCCATTTGTCAAAACCTTAAAGGGTGAAATAAATGAATGGTATCACATTAGATGGGAGTGGTCTTACTTTCATAAAAAACAAGATCTCGACGATGATGTTAGGCATGGAAAACATCATTGAATGTGTTTGAGGATGTTTAATTCTTTGACTCTTCAATGTTCCAAAAATTATATTTATATTTTCTTCGGCCTAAGAAATAGAGGGATCACAACAACTTAGAGATGTTTAGTATTATTTATTTTCAAACCATAAAAATCCAAGAGGAGGGTGAAGTTATTAGCATTGAGGAAATGAAATATACAAGATAATGTGATGCTAAGGGGATATTAAGGATCAACAATGAATGATTTTATATTGAACTAGTTATCACATATCTCAAAGAATACCATGTTGAAAATATTAGTATTTTTTTCCTCTGTGAAAGGAATACATGAGAGATCAAAAGAGACATAAGGACCTTCCCCTAATGTAAGCTTATGATAGAAATAAAAGAGGGACTCAAATGTATGGTCCTTATAGTTAGGGATTTCACATCAAAATTTTTATATGACACATTCTATAAATCTAAGATGATAAAAAATGGGCTAGAGAAGAACAAGAGAAAGTAAGTGAAGGCCTACTATAAATATGGAGGGAAGGAGAGCGTGAGGGACTTTGGAAGAGCTTATTTATAGTATAGAGAGAAGGAATTCATCTTTTGAGGTGGAATTAGGGGAATTTTGAGGTCTAAAATGGGCCTCCTAAGGAAATTATAAAATAACAGTGGAAATAATAAAATAAGATTAGATTACATCATCAAATTTTAGAGGGAAAAAAGAAACAACTATTTTTCAACTCGTATTTTCAAGTTATCTCTCTATGGGTTTACACAAATTTCGAGTGGAAATACTTGTTGAATGAAGCATTTGATGAGTCATCCAAGTATTACCCATGTTTCATACTTTAGATGGAACCTGCTACACGAAAAATGAGAAATATATGAAAATCATGATTCCAATCACGTTTTTTCATGTATTTTTCATTTTTCATGTAGCAGGGTCCATCGAAAGTATGCAACATGGGTACTCCTTGGATGACGAATTAAATATTGCATCCAATGAGTACTCCTACACAAACTTTTAGTAAAACCTTAGGGAGATAAGTTGAAAATACGAGTTGAAAAAGTAGTTTTATTATTTTATTATTATTTATTCTTTTTACTTTTTTACTGCAAAAATGGTGAATCATCCCCCATGGTTGACATCATCATCTTGCATCCTATTGGTTCTTATAAATTTTATTTTGTTTGTACATTTTTCTTAGGAGGCCCATTTTAGACCTCAAAATTCCACTAATGAAAGGTACCATCAACATTAAAAAGGCTAAAGGCCAACGATTGAATTGGTTGAGTTGAGAAAACACCTATTCAATGTTCATGAAATAATATATTTAGAAAAATTAGGTCAATAATATAATTAGTCAAAGGTAACTCCCTTTTAGAGTGGGAGAGATGAAAAGCCTAGCTCAATATTCAATAGTTCCTATGGAAACTTCAATGATAAATATCCTCTTGCAAACTTTAAGAGGAGACTTTGGAGGGTCATCACGTGCTTTCTCCTTGTTCTTGGTATATTTTGGAGGATTCTCTCGAGCCTAATCACATATGATTTTGGAGGAAGTCTTGTTATGAGTATGGGGTCCTTGTAGATCTCGTGTATGCCATTTTCTTATCAGGGAATTTTTTGGGAATTTAGAGGCTTATTAGTGTGGCCGTTGTGTGAATTTAATTTTTAATTTTTTAAGTTTTCAACAATCATCTCTGTTACAAAATTACAATTATGTTATTTTCACCAAATTCTCTATTTATTTCGTGTAAAGAATGCTCTAATTCAAGGTAATAAATTGTCACCTTGTCATTGATTTCATTTTGATTAGATACTTGGGGATTCTGTTTTTTTTTGTATTTTTTCCCATTGTTTAAGATTGATGGAACTAAGTGATGTTGAAGATAGGTTTGGAAGAAATGGGAGAATCCACATCATTAAGAAAATATTAGGCTATAAAATTTATGCTATTTTTTGTTGGTTTTGATTTCCCATAAGGTTGTATATTATTTGAAGTTGGTTCTCCTCTATCATTCTTTAATAATTTTATTAATAATTAGAATAATTCCTTTGTTTTTACCCCAATAGAGTAAGAAAAATTATATGGTGGAGTTTATGAGTGAAATGTAAAATGAATAACGGTAAAGGAATCTAATCTCCCACGGAAGCTAGAGAAAGCACACTACACACGAGATGGAAGAGGCATCACATATTGAAACTAAGGTTGTATCTAATAGAGAACAATGTCAAACATTAAGAGAAGTAAGCGTTGAAAAGATGGCACCCATTGAATCTTCCAAAACAAATACAAATCAAGAGAAATTATATATATATATAATATATATAATTTCTCTTGATTTGTATTTGTTTTTGGAAGATTTCAATGGGTGCGATCTTTTCTACGCTTACTTCTCTTAATGTTGACATTGTTCTCTATTAGATACAACCTTAGTTTCAATATGTTATGCCTCTTCCATCTCGTGTGTAGTGTGTTCTTTCTCTAGCTTCCGTAGGAGACTAGATTCTTTTTATATATATATATATATATATATATTATATATATATATATCTATCTATCTATCTATTTATATATATATATATATATATATATATTATATATATATATATATATATATATTATTATATATATATTATATATATTATTATATATATATATATATATAGATATAGATATAGATATATATATATTATATATACATATTCAAACGTTTCACCTCCCTATGAAGCTTTGCTTTGCATAATTCATCATGGTTGTCAAAAGTTTAATTATTTACAATGTTTCACAACTCTAATTTATTTCATGTCAAACACAATGCGCTCGCAAAAGTTTCTACCATTGTGATATATTGTTCCAAAAAACATTTCAGATGCATTATATAAACTAGCATATATACTAGCATATATGATGGTATATACATAGGTATATATGCCAGTGTATATACCAAAATAATATATGTTAGTCATTGACCTATATAGTCAATATATACGCTACAATATATATCAATTTATATATCTTTACACACATATATACAAGCGCTAAGGATTAGTTCAAGTTGTATAGAGCTAGACATGGAGTTATTTGATATTGTTTCTAGTTGTTGCTAATCATAGGTTTGAATATTTTTGATTCCTTTGGGGTCAGACCCTACAATGAGGCCCAATGATTTACCTGATTTACGATCCACAAAATGTGGGGAAGTAATCAAGATTTTTGTGTTTTCATTGCAATATCTATATATATATATATTATAAAATTCTTTTGGATTTGATCTATCCTTAACTAACATTCTTTGGAGACACTTCATCTCAAAATTTCACATTTGTATAAGATAAAAAGAGTGATGCGAGTACCAAATATGTTTTTCTTAGTTATCCATTAATTCAAAAGGTCTTCTAATTACACTTGCTTGTAATCTCATGGTTAAGTTTCATTTAACAGAAGATCCATTGCATGAACTTGAGTACGTATAATAAGAAAAGTGACTTTTGGATTGGCATGGATAAGGAGCATGTGAGGAAGTGAAATTGGAGGAAACTATGAATAAATGTTACAAGAGCAATATGTTTGAGAGTTGCAACAATTTGAGACAATGTTGGTGACAACTAATTGGTTAGCAAAACAACTTACAACTAGTTTGCATTATAAGTTTTATCCATGGGCATTTCAATGGTGATTAGCTTGTCTACAAGTTATAACTTTGTTTACATACTAACTATCATTATTTTGATAGGGTTTCATCTTCCTTGGGTTCCCACTACGAAATGATTGTGTTCATGTTTTGGTTAATTTTTACACTTGTTATGTGTAGTGTTCCATAGCCCATATATCTGAAATGGAAATTAGGTTTACGAATATTACAAATGTAATAAACTAGATTAAAGGGAAGAGTAAGATGATATGTGTGAAATATACCCTTGTATTATGATAATTACGGGAGTTGTTGGATACATAGTTTTGATCCATTTTGAAGAACCTTATTAGGTTTAGCTTTGGCTATTCACCCAAGATTGCATGAGGAATTGCAGAGTTTCAACTATGGGCGATATGTTGGGCCTTCATTTTGAGGCCCTTACTACTATTAGAAGTGTGATTTTACCCCTTTCTACTTCATGCTATAACCTATTATCATTCCCATTTCAAAATCACTTGAATTATGGTCATTAGATGATGATGAGGGTGATGCTAATTTCAATGATTTTATAGTTACTCAAATGGTCCAACCTTAAGGCCATATGTTGGTGTATATTGTTGTTAGATGGAAAAGCATATGTGTATCCATGTTGACTCTATGCAATCTATATTTGTAATTTTAATGTTAACTTTTCTATTATTTTTTTTAATATAAATGATGATATTGTGAGTTTTATTTGATAGAAAATATTTATATTATAGCTTTCCTTTGTAATGGAAGTTAGTAGGTAAGGTCCCCTACCTAGTTTGCATTGAAAATTTATTTATTTATTTATTATATTAGCTAACTAGAAAGATTTTTATTTTTATTTATTTTCTATAGATTAATATTTAAATTGACTATAATTTTAGTTCTTGAACTTTTATACATCCTTAATTGAAAAATTGTGGACTCCCTATAGAGGTTAGGCATTGAATTTTAGGTCCCTATAATACTAGTGTATCCCCCTTATTATTATTGTTAGTATATGCAACATCCTCCTCCCACATTTACCCATGTTAACAAGTCCATTGCGGTAAACATGTGACTATAGGCTACTATGATGTGATTCAACTCCCCATGTACACCTAAGGTAGTGGAACCGACCAAAAAAAACCATTATGACCTTCCACACATGATACAAAACCTTCAGGAGCCAACCAACCTTTCTATGTTACCAACCCCTGAGACAACTTAAAATTTCAATGATATAGACCCTTAGTTTATGCGAAGATAATCCATGCATGTGATTGAGCCCTTCTAATCTCTCCCACATAAAGTAATGCCAATGACTGTGGAATTTTTCAACCAGTTCTGAGCGAGTGACCCTAGATTATATGCCACGTTTTGAGGGCCAGGACTCATGCCACTACCTAGAACTTCATGAAAGTTTTACAAATAATAGGTAATAATGGAATAAGGATACTAATGAAATCATTGGTACAATTACTTGATCTCAACCCTACTAGCCATGACAATAATTTCTTCAAACATATCAGAAATATGTAATCTACAGGTCATAGAAATATATCTAAGCATAGTGGTCTCATACATATCTGAGATCCATAAAGAATCATTGTTTCTCTATCAAAATAGCTACATTATCATCTATTACATCATATATTCATTGAACATTCATTTGAAAATCAAAACATTATGAGAGCCATATATCAAGTTTGTCATAAAACATACTCATAACAAACATATAACCAATAGAAATAATAATGAAATAACAACCATAAGAATCACATATGAACCAGTATATTCACATGTGAAATAAAAACAAGAAAGAGCTCTTATTAATGAATGGATAAGCCAACCATGTTTTTGGGCTTCCATAAACCACCCCACCATAGATTGGTTGAACCAAAGCTTTCTTTCATCAAATCACCATCATAACATATTCCAAGCATGAATGTGCTACTCACAACAAAACCAATCCATGTTTCCTCATGCTTTACATTAATCCCCATCAAACCACTAAGCCCTAGAAAATAATGGATTCCAACGGATTTCTCTAGAAACAATGTGAGAAATTTGTTTACCTCCTATCCTCTAGGATTTATCATATACCCCTCCATTCACCAGTCAAGGATTCCTAGACCTAATCAAGATTACACTCTCTAGTCATTATCATATATCCTACCATTCACCAGTCGAGGATTACTAGACCTGATCGAGGGCACACACCTTTAGGATTCCTAGGTGCACTTAGGTACACAAAATCCAGTTTTACTATAATCCCACCTTCTCATGTCCAGGGATTCCTAGGCCTTTTGTTCTTCTTTAGAGACCACCTCACTCAGTTTTGAAACCATTTGGAAATCCATCTTAACCAAATAAAAGAGAACCCATCATACCATGGGTATCTGGAAATGGAAAGACAAGGCTGAAAATCACTATCACACCTGACATAACACATGCCAATGAAAACAAGAGAACCAAATACTCACATGAATGTACCATGCATGCCAAATATAGCAAGGAAACCACACATGAAAATCAATACCTTAAATTAATCCCATTGTAGCTGCTTGATCCTTCTCTTCCATGATTTTGTTGATCCAGTGCTAGAATTCTCCAAGAATGTTATAAGTGTCCAAGAGTATGAGAGAGAGAGAGAGAGAATAGAGAGAGATCCAAAACTGAATTGAAAAAATGTACCAACTAATACTTAGAATAATTTTATTAATTACCCCTTTATTGTAGGAATATACAGGGTAAGTTCCTCAGACAGAACACCAGAAGGACACCGCTCACAAACAGATCACAGATCAATACACCAGTATTTTGATGTGGTTAAAACCATTAGAGAGGGAAACAGTCCACGACCTGCACCAACGTGGCTACTATAGGCAATTTATTAATAAAAGAATGAAAATTTACATAAGCTTCTCTCATGAACGGTTAACCTACAAATGACCCTCCATGCGCTTTAAATAAAATTCATGGACCAATCGGGTGTCAAGCCATGGATCAAGTGTCTGTAATACCGAGGAGAGAATGAACCGTCGGATCACTACATATCGTGACCTCGGATTGTAAGTTACAAAATGTACAACGGTAAAGAAACACACTTTACCTAACTCTATACCTAACTCTATACTAGACCAAGTTGAACTTAACTATTTCCTATGTGTCGGAATATCCTAACATCCCCTTAAGAACAACTTGGGATAGGATTGAAGGATTTACAAATATGACACAATAGGAGAAGGAAGGAGGCACTAGAGCCTATCCCCCCTTAGTGACAACTTCCTGAACTCCAAGCATATATCGAAGTTTAGTGAACTTCGCCTCTGGGAGAGCCTTTGTGAAGATGTCTGCAACCTGATCATCTGTTGAACAATATTGCACTTCAAGAACATGGTCATGAATGAGCTTTCTGATGAAGTGCATGTGTAGTTCAATGTGTTTGCTGCGCTGATGCTGAACTGGATCTTTGCAAAGCTGAATGGCACTTTGATTATCACACCAAGGTGTAGTCGGATGCTGCTGCTCAAAGCCAAATTCTGATAGGATCTGACGAAGCCACAAGGCTTCCTTACTAGCTTCCACGGCACCACGATACTCTGCTTCTGCTGACGAAAGAGAAATGGCAGCCTGTTTCTTACACGCCCATGTAATAGGTCCTGAACCAAGAGTGAAGACATAACCGGCAGTAGACTTCCGATCATCAGGGTCACCAGCCCAATCAGAATCAGTGAAACAACTAATAGAGGAGTTGCTTTGGCACTGTAATGAATCCCAAACTGTATTATACCTCGAACATAACGAAGTATTCTTTTAGCTGCTTTCCAATGACTTTCACGGGGGTTTTGCAAAAAACGAGCAACAAAGCCAACAGCAAAGGAAAGGTCAGGACGAGTATGGGTTAAATACAAGAGTTTTCCTACAAGTTGACGGTATAAGGTAGCATCAACTTCAGGAGAAGTACAAGAGACTGAAAGTTTGACTCCAGACTGAAAGGGAGAAGGAGCTGGCTTACAATCTTCCATGTGATAATGACGAAGAATATCACAAGCATACTTGGACTGGGAAAGGGAAATACCCTCCTTGGATTGCAAGACTTGAAGACCGAGAAACTAGTGTAAGTGTCCTAAGTCTGTCATTTCAAATTTCTTTTTAAGGCTGGACTTCACATGGTTTATAAGGTTGGGATCACTACCAGTAAGAATAAGATCATCAACATAAAGAACGAGGATGATAAGAGATTGCCCACTTTCTTGGTGTAGACAGTATTGTCAGAATAACACCTAGAAAATCCAGATTCTAAAAGAAAGCTATCCAT
>APFE030979994.1:0-11667 GCA_000404065.3 Pinus taeda
CAAAAATAACCTGCGGGCCCACTTAGTGAAGGCGACTCTTTTCACTAAGCTCCATCATCTTGTTGCATTCTCAACAAGCATTTCTTGTTGCACACTTTTCAACAATAGGCTCAAGCACAAATGGAAGCTAAGGTTTCTCTGGTTAGAGGCCAATATGAGTTTGAACTTAAGAAGATAGATGACAAGATAGGTGAATTACAAGAGAAGATAAAGTAAACTGAGGCAAATTCTTTTTGTCATGTTAAATTTAAGAATGAAGTTCATGATTTAAACCGATAACTTCAACATGAGTAACAATGCCTATGCAATAAGTTAAGCATAATTCAAGCTCAATAAAAATTGGTCAATTATTTTCTTGATGATGTTATTGATATTGAAAGCTGGTAATATGAAACCAAGCACAAACACAATGAGATTTGGCACTATCAAGAATATCCAAAAAGGCTCTATTAAAACCTACCTAGGATTGATGAAATGCAAAACTCTATGGTGCTTCATATTTGGAAAGACAATATATGGTTGGTTAAGAAATTAGTAAGAGGTGTTGAAATACCTTTTAATCCAGTTTTTCAATCTATCATTCAATCACTTAAGGAATCAAAAATAGTATAAATTGATCGAGAAGAGACTCTCCCAAAGGTAAAAATATTAAAAACAAATTGGAAAAATAACATGGTAGAGTTCAATAGTATGATTGAACAATTATTTTGAGTTGACCTGGGAATTCCATATCGAAACACATGGTTACCTTCAAGTAACCAAGGTCAATATTGAACATGCAACTTAGTTATTTCCATCCTTGTAAGCTCACGTGTTCAACTATCAAGTGAGAATTATACTTCACTCTCCTCTCGGACTGGCACATCTTCTAAAACTCTATCAGTAATGGCAAGTGCCCACTAGCTCCTCATCAATAGTTGTCCCTACGGATTTAATATTTCATTTAAAATTGTTACAAAATGTCTATTTTCTTTGAGTTTGTTTTCACTTTAGTTGAGAGAATATCATACATGTAACTATTCTCTCTTTTTGTTTAAAAAAATATTTAAATCATTCTCTAGCACGAGACTAGGGGTTCTAAAATTTTGCAAGAAAAGCCTTGTTACACTTTTGTACTTTGCTATTTCTTTAATATAAGCTCTAAACCACTTGTGGATTTCATGTTTCAAAGGAGTAAGATAGAATTGGTACTTTTATTAGTCTTGTTTTTCTTCAATTTATAATTGGAATCTTTGCTCATGTATTGTTAGTGAGGGAAAATTTTATGGATGGAAGTTTATCTTAAAGTTTAGAAACCTTGGAAAATCTTACTAGTCCCTAATATGGAAATTGTAAAATGTTTGATGATATTTTTTTAAGAATATTTAGATTTCTAAATTAATTTATATTATTCTATATAAATATTTGGCGATTTTTAAGGAAATATATTTTTATACTATAAAATTTGGGCTAATCATTTTTAGAAAATATGGAAATTGGCGAATATTTTTTTGGAGAAAGTATGGAAAATTAGCCCAACTCTGAATATTAGCCCCTAAAATTTTCCCTAATTGTTACTGATCCATTTGATTGATCGATCAAAATATTGTCACTTTTGATATATTGTTGTATGGCGATTATGAGTATAGGTATAATGAAATTATATGTGAATGTTCTTATGAGTTAATTCAACTAAATATTTAATTGAATTAACTAATTTATCTTTTGATTAATGATATAGTTTGAAGATATATATGTTCATTTATATGTTATCTTTTTTTTAGATATGTATATCAACACCTGGCTTAATTGGGATATGATATAATTTAGTTTATATTTTTAATTTATTGTTCTCATTAAAGTTTTATCAATCCATTTCCATCATTTCCCTCTAGCCTTTACATCTTCTAAGTCTCCATCCATTGGAGAAACTTCCATATGGGTAACTGGATGCAATCTAAAACTAGTCAAAACCACCAACCCAAATAGAAAAGAGTCTAATTTGTGGCTTTGACTGGGTGGTGTCCCAAATGTTAATGAGGAAAATTTCAGTTGTCAATATTTTTGGCACTAGGAGGGACATTCAGCTGCGAATGAAAATAATGTATCATCAAAAATCTAGAAGCCATTCTCAGAGTTCATCTCCACCCTTAATTTCTCCCCCTAATTCCAAATCTCCCTCACAATCTACTCTCCCATGATCCGAACTTGCAAACTTGTCTCACAATATTCCTAGTACTATTTGAATATCTTCTAGTGAGCCTTTAGTTAATACAACCTTACCACAAGGTCCACCTGTATCACATGAAATTCAAAGCATTATTTAGAAGATTGAAGGACTATCAATTTCAAGAGATCAGCCTCAAACAACTGAAGCCTCTGAAGGAATTATTACATCATCACTGAATATTTTTGGCATCATGTCAAAGTAATAAATTAGGAGTAAAACCCTTTCAGTTTCCACTAGACATACATTGTCAGAAGAAACCTATGTCAAGTTCTAATTTAGCAACTAGTGAAACTATTACTCCTACTTCCCCTCCTCCTACACTTACTATCACTCCTACCATTTCTCAGTCATCTCAAAATATTCCTCCCTCAACTTCATCTGCATATCCTTCTTCAACTCAATCTATAATATATTCCATCATTACCACTACAGTAGGTCCTTAATCACCCACTACAACCACCTTTGCTACTGTAATTGCTATAATTCATATTATTACCAAAATGGAACAAAGACCTTGGGAAACCCTTAGAGCTATGAATATTGGAGGTCAACAACATCCTCTTCCTAAACACCCTGACCAATGGCTACCAAAATTTAATCCTGATAATGGTATACCTCGTGAAAAACATATCAGTATTTTCATGTTGGATCTCAATATTAAAGATGTTTTAGAAGGATATGTAATTTTTGGACTTTTTCCTCATACTTCTAATACTAAATTGGGATATTTTTGAAGACGTATTTTTAAAGAAATTTGGTGATGACAAGGATCCAACTTCATTAATAATTGCATTATCCAATATAAAGATGGGTCCTCATGAATGAGTCAAAGATTTTAACTCATGATTTGATAAAGTTTTGAATAAGATACTAGGTACGTCCAAGTCTATACATGATGTTCAATTTGATTGGTATATTGGAGCCCTTCCATCTTAAATGGCTATATTCATAGAAAAATCTAGAAATATTACCCTAACTAACAGTATGAAAGTAGTAATAGATGTTTAAAAACAAATGCTCGCTCTTGCCAAGAAATCTCTTGCTGAAAGAAAAAAGAAAAAAAACACAAAACAAAACAAAAAACAAAAAACAAAAAACAAAAAAAAACAAAACAAAAAAACAAAAAAAAAACAAAAAAAACAACAACAACAACAACAACAACAAAAACAAAAAACAACAACAACAACAACAACAAAAACAAAAAAACAAAAAACAAAAAAACAAAAAAACAAAAACAAAAAACAAAACAAAACAAAACAAAACAAAAACAAAAACAAAAAACAAAACAAAAACAAAACAAAACAAAAACAAAACAAAAACAAAAAAACAAATCAAAACAAAAACAAAAACAAACAAAACAAAACAAAACAAACAAAAACAAAAAACAAAAACAAAAAAACAAAAAAAACAAATAAACAAAAACAAAAAACAAAAAAAAAAACAAAAAAAAAAAACAACAACAACAACAACTTTTTCTCAACTAACTAAAAAGGTCACATTTAAGGATGAGAAGAAGAGGAAGAGCAACAAAGATTACTTTGATATGGAAGGCCTTAAAAAGGTTATCAAAAGTCTATCGAATGAGGTTATTTCACTTTTTGAAGTCAATAAACTTAAACAACAACAAAATAATTTATTGAATGTTTTGAACACTACTTCAAAGTCTCCCCTACCCAATACTATTGTGACCACTAAAACTAAATTTAAGCCAAAGCACCCTTCTTCCTTTGATCAAATGAAACAAGTAGATGCAATTTTAATAGCCAATAGATCTAATTTAGACACCCCACCTTTTCCTCCTGAAATTTGAAATCTTTAATAAGAATGTACATAATTGCTTGGTTGACTATGGTGCCTCTTCCAACATCATGCCTTATTTTGTATGCTTAAAATTAAATGTTAGGCCCTAGGAATCATACATTCAAATTGTACAACTTGGTAGAACTAACATCAGAGAGTTGGGTGAAATAAATAATGTATTAATTAGATTAGCTTCCCAAACTAAAGTATTTTAGATAATTGATATTATAGAAGTTGATATCCCTGAATCCCGTGATCGTCTCTTAAGTAGATACTGTCAAGAAAATCTTAAAGGTTACTTTGAAACTAACTGGTACCATCTTTGGATACCATATAATGATAAGGTAAATCAAATAAGAGTTGAATGGGAAAAATATAGGAAACACACTATCACTAAAATGGAAGAGGAAAACGAACCAATTTCCTTTACCAACAATACCTTCAGAAATTATTGCGTAGAATCATATTTTGGAAATTTCAATGCATAATTATCTCCTTTTTCATCAGATTCTATATCATCAGAAATCATAATTTTTTCACAGATTGACACATCTCGTTGTGTAAATATTGTAGATTTCGATGTAAATAAACCTGTAAATTATATTTTTTGGAATATGTATTTTGATGGCTCGAAGTCTAATGATGGCATAGGTGCAAGGTGCATTTTCATCAACCCTAATGGAGAGAAAACTATGCTCACCTGCAGACTTGAGTTCGAATGCACAAATACCATTGTTGAGTATGAAGCAATTATGTAGGGACTAAGAAATGTAATAAGCTTAGATGTCAAATATTAAAAGCTTTCGCTGACTCAAAAATTATTATCAAACAAGTAAGAAACACTATTTATTATGTTTCTATCCACTTAAAACATTATCGGATCTTATACAAGAATTTACTTCTCATTTTCTTGCATTTAATATTAGTCCTATCCCAAGATTGCAAAATGCAGGTGCATATATCTTACAAGGCATTGCTTCCAAACTTATCCCACCTGAATACGTCAACCCAAATCATTTTTCAAATGAGATGATATTCAGACCCTCCATACCTAATAATGTCTCTAGCTTAAGGGTTTTTAATGATGATAAAGACATCATAAATTTCCTTACTTTCAAGGGAACATATGATGACTAGATCATCATTGAAGACTCTCATGATAAATAATTGAACAAAGCATCAATTGAAAGAAAAAATGAGAACTCCATTCCCAAATTCATAGTCAAGTTAGACTATTTTTATGATCATAAGGATAGATTCAAAAAAAATACTAATTATAAAACTGAAATCTCTTCCTTGAGATTTAAAATCATCAATCTTGGCATAAGCAAAAATCCTCAAAATGTAAATGTAGGGCTTGGACTATCACTAGAGGAAATACTTGTATTTATTCATCTACTTATAAGATACAAGGATGCATTTTCCTAGAATTATGATGATATCAAGGCCTATGATACATCAATCATACAACATACCATCCCAATGCTACCAAACGAAAAACCTATCTAATAGAAATTAAGAAAAAAAAATCCTAATATTGAGCCTTAAATTAAAGTGGAATTAAACAAATTATTGAAAGCCAAGATTATCTTTCTAGTTAGGTATTCTAAGTGGGTATCTAATCTAGTTCATGTCAGAAAAATGAATGGATATATAAATATATATATCGATTTTAGAAACATTAACAAAGATTCTGAGAAAATATAATTTCCCTTTCCCATCATAGAGAAGATCTTGCAATCTGTTGTTGGATCAGAATTGATGTCATTTATTGATGGGTTTTCAAGCTACAACGGTATCCTCATTCATCCCAATGATAGGTTAAAGACAAGTTTTACAACTAAATGGGGAACCTATGCTTACTAAAAGATTCCATATGGTCCTATCAATGTTGGGGAATCCTTCCATCGATAAATGGATATTTCTTTCATAGGATTGATAATAAAAAAATTGTTGTTGTATATCTTGATGATATTACCATATTTTCCAAAAGACAAAAAATATCATATTCATGTTTTGAAACAAATTTTTGAACGATGTAGGAAATATGATATTTCTTTGATCCTAAAAAGTCACTCTTTGCTCTTCCAGAACGTAAAATTTTGGGATTCATTATCTCTAAATATGGAATAATTATAGAACATGATAGGGTTAAAGCCATATCAGAAATTGCACTCCCTCATAATTAAAAATCAAAGCAGTCATTCTTAGGTCAAATTAATTTTATAAGATGTTTTATTCCTGACTTTACACAAATAATGTTGCCTTTGTAAAACATGATCAAGAAGAATACAACTTTCATGTGGAGTGTAATAGAAAAACAAGAATTTGACTCTATTAAGCAAGCCATTCTACAAGCTCCCTCCTTGTTTTCTCCAAATTATAATAAATAATTTATCTTATATACATTTTCTTCTTATTAGTCTTATGAAGCTATTCTAACTCAAAAGAATGATCGAGATGAAAAAGTACCTATAGTATTCAATACTTTGGAATTACGAGAAGAATTAAAATATTCAGATGTTGAAAAATAGGCATATGCATTTTTCGAATCAATTAAACATTTCAAACCCTTTTTGATTAAATCACACGCCAAAGTAATTGTACCCTATTCTCCTGTTAGAAATCTATTATTTCATAAATAGTTTGGTTAAAAAAGAGCTCATCGGGATGTTGCACTACAAGAGTATGATTTAGAAATTAAGCTTGAAAAGTTTGTTCGAGGTCAAGGATTGTGTAATTTGGTCATACAAACTATTGATTCACAATCAGAAAATAACTTAAAGTAAGATGAGCCAAAGGATCTCCAACAAGTATGTATTATCCTTAATGCTTCCAATTCACAATATGTTGACCTGATTTATATTTTGACTCATGGAACTACACCTTTACATTTAGAATCTAAGAAAAAGTGTGCTTTAAGATTAAAAACAAACTAGTACCAACTTATCAATGGAATTATTTTTAGAAAAAAATTACGATTCCATGCTACTTAGGTGTTTGGAAAATAAATAGAATGACAAAGTGTTTTTGGATTTACATGATGGACTAGTTGGTGGTCACTTTGGAGGTGATACTACTTCTCATAAATCCTTCATGCATGATATTATTGGCCTATTATTTTCAAAGATGCACATGTATATGTTCGAAGATGAAAATTTTACTAGACTTCTACTCGAAGACAAAAGAAAAAAACATTTCCTTTACAACCTATTATCATTGACCAACCCTTCAAGCAAAGGGGTCTCGACGTCATTGGTAAGATCATTCCTCATTCTTCTAAACATCATAAGTCTACAACCTACGGTGATTTAAGGAAGTCTGCCAACAAAGGGAGGTCTACAACCTACGGTGATTTAAATAAGTCTGCCAACAAAAGGAACGCTTAATGCGACTCCCAGAACTCTTCCAAATATGGCAAGAAGCTAAAGTCTTCTGCTAGAGGAAGTGCTACTTAATGTTTTGGAGAGGGAGACCTTCAACTTGGAAAAGGGAGGTCTGCAACCTATGGTCGGTTAAGGAAGACCACCAACCAAAAGCATGTTCATGGGCTTTTGTGTCTCTAGCTACAACTCTAAATCTGGGTATGGCTCTTTTTGGTTGTAGGCTTAGGCAATAGGTTCAAGTTGTGGCTCAAGCTCGCTTGAAGTGGCTTTGAAGCTTGTATGTGACAATCGATTCCCCCCTTGTGAGATACAAGGTGAGAAGATGAATAAAATTTAGCTACAAAACTTTTTAATACTCTAGAAGAAATTCTGACATATGACTGAAATATCTTCTTGGTCGTTGAAGCCCAGTGCCAAGAAGCGATCCATCCAATGTGAATCTTTGTTATTCTAGGAGGATTTTTTTTAAGCATTTGTTTAAAGACTGACTATGCTAACCACAATTCTTGCACGAGTGCCGATCAAAACAATGATCTTTCACATAGACAACTCAGTAACAATGTTTGCATTTGACAACTTTTGGCTGTGAATGTGGAGGAGCAGAATCTGGAGCAGGTGAAGGTGAGTTGTCATGAAGAAATATAGCACTCTAAAATTTGATGGGATTTGAGTAATATGGAATATAAAAGGACGCCTCCTTATCATATCCAAGACCTATTTTGTGGTTGTTGTGGACAAGCTATTCCCAAGGTCTGATAATGGGATTGAGAAGTGCAGGTTGAATTTCTGCGTCTACATTCAAATTTTCTCTTGTATTGATCTCAGTGATCTAAACAATTTCTCGGTGTTGATTACAATCAACTTTGGACTAAATAATGGGATTATTCTTAACAAAAAAAAGTTCAAAATGTTGCCTCTTTTTTTTATAACTCATCTTGTTCAAGCTGAGATTCAAGCTGCAAAAAGTAAATCTTGGCATGTGCATTTTGCAGACAAACTTTAATGTCGAAAATAGTGTCTTTATTGATTTGGATTTTATTATGAACAATAGAGAGCATTAGAGTGTTTAATAACTCTAATAAATCATCAAGTCTGGCCATCTTTCATTTCAAGAATCAAACTCCATAAATAAAGGATCAATAAACAGATTCACACTTATCATTCAATTTTGGTTGCACTAGCCAATAGTGGTTCTTTGGAAAATACTTTGTAGTCTATCCTTTTCCAAAAGTATAAATTCCCCTTTACATGATTAATGTTCAATATGAATGCTAAATCACAAGATGAATAGCTAGTTGAATTCCATGATATGCATTGTTTCTAAACAATTTCTTATCATCCAACTTCTTATATGTCATTGCAAAATATGCAATCTATAACACTATAATAAAAATGCAAGTAATAAATAAAATATAAGATATCATGGAAAGTGTATCTAAATATGTCAGATACTAAAAAATCTCGCTAGTAGCAAGTAAATGCATACATGATACTAAGGTAATTTCGTCGGGGTACTGAACAGCCCTGCTAATAGCGAAGTGATGTCAGGTACCGAAAGTTAAAATAAAAAAGCATGCATAAATTGGTACTAAGTTATGCTTAGTAATCAAATCAAAAGCCTATTTTTTTATTTAAATAAATAAATTGAAATATCCCTTCCCTTCTAGATCAAGGTAAGATGGAAAGGTATGAGTACAAGTTCTCCTTTCTTATTATTTAAATGGCTATAAAATTTTTGTCATCGATTTTTATGAATTCATAAGTTTCTTCCTTATGGAATCTTATATTTCCTCTCTTCATTAATTTAAACAGATATAACTGGTTCACCCAATATGTCATCAATTGTTGTAGGAAAAAAAAACTGCCCATTTTATATTTACCATAATGAAAGCTAGGATCCCTTTTAAATTTGTAGCATTATACTTGTCTTTAATATTTCTTTAAAAAACTCAAAAAGTCTTAAATATTATATTGTTATAAATATATAGCTCTAATACTTGACTACATGCATTTTTAATTAAATGGGGTCAATGGCCAAAACCACCATAGTCAAGCACTTTTAAAAAGACCAAAGTTTAATGCTTTTGTGTGTTAATAAAAATTTTATTAAACTCTAGCATGTCTTGTTCTTATCGTAGACATGTCACCTGGAGGTTCTTCCCATAAGATTTTGCAAACACTTCTTTCTAATCCTCACAAGGATCACCTTTTTGGGTTGATGCAAGCATCCACGAAGATATGATCTAGTGGCCCCCCTCATTCATGTGAGATAGTTTTTCTCTATTATTCTCTCTTCATCCCACCAAAACAACACATCATCCCAACTCATCCTTCCCCGAGGATTTCATGCACTCTTCCATTCAAAAGAGTCAGGGATAAACTCACAGGACAACTCAACATGGCACCTCTGCTTGTAGGCCCCTCCCTTGCTTCCACTCTAGTTATCTCATTGGGCCTATAACTCCTTCCTTCCATGTAATCTCAGAGCTTGCTTTCCCAAAAAAAATTAATGCATGCTCATCTTATTTATTCTAGGATCCCATCCTCGGGATGACTCAGGCAACTTGTTAACACGAAACAATTGTACACACATTTATACAATCCAGATGATTCTCAAAGTCATCTGACACAACGTACAAGTGAAAACTTTCCATCTAAGAACATCATGAAGTAAAAAAATCAAAACGTTTCCAAAGGTTTTCATTACAAAATTTACCTGCCCGACCCATCGTAAGGCTGAAATTTATGACCGTGTGGCTTTTCTTTCAATATCAACACGGTCAAATGAAAGTCCAACTAAATAGTCTGTAACCACTTCACACACTTGGAAGATGGGATTCCCTGACATGTACCAGTCAAGGATAGCTGATTTCGAGTTGACCTGGAGATATGCAACCCCCAAGGGATCCTCTTGTCCTACTCATAAGTCATTTTCTTATTAATGGACCAAGAGAGGGAAGAGTAATTCAAAATTCTATATAAACATGTCATTGGAAGACCAAAGACAAGGCAATATTATGCTGGAAAATTTCTCCCAAGCAATCCTACATTCCATTTTTAAGGAAGAAGCTTCACATTGTTATGCTACCAAAATTTCTCCCTAGTAATCAAGCATTTCATTGGGAAGAGGATTCCAACACTGAGAAAATATTCATACTTCTTTGAGAGAGAGAGGAGAGAATCTTCCAAAGAGATTGAGGAAAGGAACCTCCTTGTTGAGGATTTTTGAGCATCATTTCCCAATCAATTCTTTCCAAGTGTTTAGCATTCATCAATTGTATCTCTTCGACATTCAACAATCAATAAAGGGAGCCCGTTTCCATTACTTTGTTGACTTGTTTTCTTCAAGAAGGATTGGAGTCTAGTGGCTACACAAATGAACAATAATTGGATGATACAAATGACTAAAACTCCTTTCTATATATAGGAGTCTAAGGTGTCACAATATAATCAAATTCGACATAAGAATAATAATATAAGGGCACAAAAATAAAAATAGTGGGCTTCTATTGGGAACACTAATAACAATATGGTGACAATAGGGGAATAATAATAACAATAAGGGATACAATGACAATAGTAATGGGAGAATCACTAGTATTATAGGGACCTAACATGCCCCTCTCCTTCAAAAAAGTTTTGTCCTATCCACTTGAGTAGTTTTGGATGCTTTTGTATAAAATTATCATCCTTCCATGTGGAATCTTTAGCTGGTAAGTTCTTCCACTTGATGAGATACTCTGAAATTGATCGATTTCGTAGCAGTTGAGTTCTTGTTTCTGTGATTGCTTCAAGTTACAATATGATTTTTCCTTCCTCATCAAGTTCTGTGAATATTGTTTGAACGGGGAGCTTGTCACCTATAATCTTCTTTAAACATGAGACATGGAAAACTGGGTGCACTCGGAAAGTTGAAGGAAGCTCCAATTTGTATGCCATAGTACCAATCTTTTGCAACACCTTGTATGGACCATAATACTTTGGTGATAATTTATTATCCTTCCTAGCTTGCTTGAGGGACTATTATGAAACGAGCTCAAGAAAAGATAGAAAAGATAGATCAACACCTTAGAATTCAACCTCTTCGAGGGGGCAACCTCCTTTACATTACATAAATGAACAATTCTTGGATCATACAAATGAAAAAACCTCCTTTCTATATATAGGAGTCTAAGGAGTCACAATATAACCCAACCGACCTAACAATAATAATACAAAGCCACAAAAATAACAATAGAGGGATTTTATGGGGCACAGTAATAACAATATGGG
>APFE030979995.1:3792-18514 GCA_000404065.3 Pinus taeda
AGAGAGAGAGGGGTGGGGGTGAAGGGAGGGGGGGAAGGGAGTCATAGACAAATACAGATATGGCAAGAGAAAGTGGGTGGGAGAGAAAGGGAGTATAACACACCTACTTACGAGACCGAACATAGATGGTCACTAATACAATGCCCAGATTAGTTTGAGGCAGTTTAAGATAAGACAAAACAAAAAATTATGCTTGACATATATTGACAGTGGTTCAAGTGACATTAACAAGTGCACTAGTCTAGAACTCTCTCGGCTAACAGTATATCAAAGTTATAGGATTGGGGCTGAAATTTTATTGATATGAAGATACACTTAAGACGTGTCATTCTTTTCTTCCAATATTGTTCCCATCTCACATTGAAACAAGGTAGGGAGAAAATTTATTGATATAAGGGAAAGAAACAAAACAAGTCATGGATCTAGAGGAATAGTCCTAGGGTAATTGAATTTACAATTTTATGTGACAAGACCATTAAAATTTAGTGACACATGTGGTAAAGGTCATAGAGTCCAGACAATAACTTTGACAAGGATCACCTAATGCATCTAGAAAAATGTCGATTTAATAAAAATGTTCCAGTCTTTCAAGAAGGCGATATATTCCCATATCACAACCTAGAAAATGTGTTTCTTTATTAGCACAAAGGCATCTTAACATCTACTCATCAAGTGTAAAGAGGTAGATACAATTTTGGGGTCATGGTTATGTTCAAATTTAACAACACATTTACTCGTAGTATATAGCTTTTAAAACATGCATTTAGAGTATGGTTTAGGGGATTGTTGGCACATATTATTATATCCATATGCCATGCTTGTGATGAGATTATAATTACAAATAACATTATGAAGTATTAATGTATCATATTGTACATTGAGTAGTCCACATGAAAATATGTAGTAATAATACATTGTGTTTGTCCAACAAGCTTGTTCACACATATGGTATGCATGTGCATGGAGACAACACATTGCTAGATTAAAAGTAGGTAACAATTCTTACAGTTATATACAAAATTCTATATACGACCATTATCATACATCACAACTAAATTTCTTACAGTTATAGGGTATTTAAAATTGATACAAATATATATGAAAACTTAAATGGTTATCCACAAAACTTATTACGAACAGGGGGCATAGTAGGCCTATGATCACATAGTATCTGTTGTGAATTTAGTTTTGATGCATGAAACAAGCAATGTTAATTAAATTGCCATCGAATAATAGATAACAATGATGTGTATTATTTAATAGACAACATTTAATTCCTCTAACACCATGATACTATATTGGAGTAATGAAATCATGCAAGTGCGGGTCCTTTTAAGATGTCAAATCTTCATTGTAATACTAGACTTAAAGAATAAGAAGCTTACATCATGCCTAGGAGTAATATTGTCCATCAACAGGGTCTAAATATACAATGTTTTATTTTGCATGGAATAACTATACAATTTGTAAAACACATCCATGATTCCTTATTGGTATCATTAGAGGTTACACACAACACATCAATATTATGCTCACGCATAGACAATAATTTGTGGACATTCTGAGTGCCCCCACCATATTTCAATCCAAAATGCATCCAGATTGAAACAAGGGACTGAATACCAAGAAATTAATAAGCATGAAACTCTTAAATATTTAGTCTATTGGTGGCTCAATTTTAGTACACTCATAGATCCACATTCTTCATGGTCAACTATAGATCAAAATTAGATTAATACTAATCAGAAGTATGTAAATATAGCTTGTAAGTCATGTTGACATGTTCATATTCATTAGTCCATATCATATTGACAAGCTTATATCCATTAGTCCATCAACTTTTACAATGCAATTTAAATTCACACACAACACTACAATCCCGTAATATTTTTTCGATAGGTAGACATATATGAGTATCAAAGTTAAATGTTCAATACTATGTGACTCAGAAATGGGTATTGGGTCAAGGTCAGTAGTTTTTCTCCCAACCACTTACGGTCTTTCAACATGTAGTTGTCACCCATTAGCTTGAAAAAATTGTCCCAATGAACAAACCAAATAATCTAGAGGTGTATTCTACATCCACCCTGCATAAAGGTAACCAACTACAAGCTCATAACCTCCTCCACCTATCCAATGTTAAGGGGCTCCAGAGGTAAAATCCTCCACCCTTAGGTTTATTGTAGTAGCAATTCCACCCTACATAGGGAATCCAAATTCTATTGAAGTCTAACTACTCATCAAAAATACTAATTTAGGGTAGCCAAAGGCCTCCAACCATTGTCCAATGAGGGGTTCTAGAGGTAAGGCCTCCACCCTCAATTAATTTCAGGTCTACTAATCCACTAATCATAAGTTAACCAACCCTAGTTCAACAATTTTTACTCAGAATAGGAGGTGTAGTGACTATGGTAACTAAACATTCTCCCCCTTAAATACAATAATTAAAATCAATCAATTTTCCTCATTTGATATCAGATCACATAGTAATAGCTTAATATCACAACTACTACAGTGAGTAGGTTATATAGTTGTCTGGCTCTATGGTTCTGTATTCTAGTGATGCCTCCAAAAGGGAACAAAAATAACGCAATAATAATCGATTTGAGTGCAATACAAAATAACTTAAGATTTCACCAGTTGGCATCCTAAATCAAGAAATTCTACAGATGCCCCATTCATGGCTCCAAACTTGTATTTCCCAACAATGCGACCTACACCATGGAAAACAAGAGTTTCCCTAACTAACACCTTGTTGAATTCATTATGCCCACACTAATAGACATAGAAGTCGTAGTCACTTCCTTGTTGGGAAAAATGTTTAATAGCAAATTGTAGACAACAATCACAGAATTAAAGATGGAAAGGGGTTTGGGGCATTGCAACCTTGACAAGCTTGTTTTGCAATCATGCCTCTTATAGGGAAAAAAAATGAAACAATAATAATTGGTTTGAGTGCACACAAAATCAAGGCAACACAGATATTGAAGTAACAACATGAATTGATATCACAAGTTATGAAATGACCCTCTATCAGGCTTACACCACACATATCCCGCTTGCTCCATGCATGCTAAGATTGATATCTTCGATGCTGCAAAACAAAGAATTAAGTTGTTTGGAATAGGTTATAGGCAAAGAATAATGACTAACCTTCAGTGCAAGGCCTCCTTGAGGTGAAGTTAGTTCATCCTTCCTTCTTAATGAGACAGTATACCCAATTCTTCTGTCAATGTGTTTTTCCTCCTGTACTCTTTGTTTAAGTTCTTCTTCTCCAACACGTTCCTTATTTCTCCAATGTTTCCTTCTTCTCTATCTATGTCCTGCTCATAAGAATTCCTTTCCTTTCTACTACTCTAATAATATTTCTTTGTTAGTTAGGGTTCCTAGGTAGTTAGGGCCAACCCAACTGTCTCACATACAAATCTCGTAGACAAATGAAGTCTTCAATAGCCAAGTCCAATTATCTTCTTGAAATTTACAATGGTCACACATGTATATATATATTTATACATTCACATTTGCCATATAAAATCCAAATACATTCACATTATCCATGTAGAATCTAAAGTAACCAAATGCATTCACATTAGCCACTTGTAAAATCTAAAGTAACCAATTGCATACATTTTCTTCAAATAGCCATATAGGGTTTACAAAATCCAAGTACATGCCTTTATATATATTTACATTATTCCCAATTAACCACTACACATCTAAGCATGTTCATACACACATATATGGATAGGAATGTTTATTATCATTCCATATGTATACACTAACAACTAAATAATTACAATGACTCTACAAATGCAAGGTGGTTAAAACAATTTTTGCATTATATACATGAATGTACCATGACTAAGACCACTAACACAACCTCTACCTACTTGCAAGATGACGGGGCTCATTACAACCTCTCCCCCTTGAGTGGAACACCGCCCTCGATGTTCTAAGACCATATATTAAAAAAAAAAAAAAAAAAAAAAAAAAAAAAAAAAAAAAAAAAAAACATGCAATGCATTTGTTATAGTTTTATGGAATATTTACAATGTCTTTCACATTTTATTTATCTAACAAATAAAGATGGATAGGTTTCTCGCATTTTCTCAATGATTTCCCACGTAGCTTCCTTGGGTCTGATGTGTTTCCATTGTACTTTAACTTTCCCTATTGTTTGGTTCATGAGGGTGAGCTCTCTCTTCTCTAGGATGCATAATGGCTCGAGCTAGAATTCCCCCTCTGATTCCATGTGTAGAACAAACCAATCAATGACATCATAGTATCTCATGCATATCTCTTAGGCAAGGACACATGGAAAACATCATGAATCTTTACTAAAGGAGGTAAAGCTAATTTGTATGCCACTGGTTCAATCCTTTCCAATACTTCTAAATGTTTGCAAAATCGTGATGCCAACTTGGCACATGACCTAATCTTTAGGGATATTTTCTTTGGTTTAATGCATATATATACATGTTCCCCAAATTGTAACACCTTATGCATTCTATGTTGATCCACGTAACTCTTTTTCTGGTCCTGTGCCACTTTCAAATTTTTCTTAACGATATGAATTTCTTGTTCCATTTCTTTCAGCCTTTCACGTTAGATTAAGACCCTATTTATTAGATTTCTCCACCTAATAGGAGTGTTACAACACCTCCTCTATAATACCTCAAAATGGATCATCTTCAAGGATTCTTGGTACCCATTATTATATGTGAACTCTACCAATGACATGTACTATTCCAATTTATTTGGCTGATGCATCACATACATCCTCAACATACTCTCGAGGATCCTATTTTTTCTCTCCATTTGTCCATTAGTTTGTAGACGATAAGTTTCACTGAAGGCTAACTCTGTCCCCAGACATGTGAAGAGTTCTTTCCAAAATCTTGAGGTGAACTTAGCATCTGTATTTGAGATCATTTTCTTGGGGATTCCATGCAATCTCATAATCTATCAGATGAATATTTTGGCTACTTCACTTAATGAATTGGTGGACTTGATTGCTACAAATTGAGCCACCTTGCTCAATTTTTCAATTACCACCATAATTTCATCGTTTTGTTTAGATGTCCTTAGCAACCTTGTAATAAAATCCATGGGTATCACTTCCCATATCAATTTCATAATGGGAATATGCTATAATAATCCCACTAGGGGCTTGAATTCATCCTTTAATTGTTCGAGTTCCATACATTTCACGACAATATTTGCTACCTCTTTCTTCAAATTAGGCTAGTAGTAAAACTTTTTTTTATGGTTGTGAGGGTCTTGTGATATCCTGGATGGCTGGAATATGGCTTGGCATGGAACTCCTTGAGTATGAGCTCATTCAATTTATTGTTTTTGGGTACATAGATTCTATTTTTGAACTCGATCAAGCCCTCTTTTGTGAGGTGATATTTCTCACTCCTTTCCCCCTTGCCCACTTGTATATTTTCCTTTATCTGTTGATATTGTTTGTCATATTATCTTGCATTTATAAATTTTCTTCCAAATTAGTTCCATAATAACTAATGGTTGTTAGGTGGTTTTCTTGAACTTTTCTGCTAAGGGCATCGACAACCCTGTTTTCCTCGCCCTTTATATATTTGATCTCAAATTCAAATTCACTAAGTGTTTCCAACCACCTACCTTTCCTTGCATTCAATTTATATTGATCAAACAAGTATTTCATCCCCCCATAATCTGTCATTAAGGTAAATTTCCTGCCGAGGAGATAGTGCCTCCACTTTTTAATGCATGGATAATAGAAGCTAACTCAAGGTCACGGGTCACATAATTTAGCTCATGCTCATTCAAATTTCATGGCTCATAACAAACTAATTGACCATCCTACATTAATACCCCACCGACCCCTTCTTTACAGACATCAATGCACAATACAAAGTCCTTGCATAGATTAGCGATCCTTAAAATTGGTGCCTTGGTGAGCAACTACTTCAACTAATCAAAACTTGTTGCACATTCAGCCGTCCACTCGAACTTCTTCCCCTTTTTATATAAGGCGGTGATTGGATGGCCTACCTTAGAGAAACTTTTAATAAATCACCTATATTAGCCAACCAATCCCATGAATGATCTAACCTCTAATACATTCTTTGGTATTGGACAATCCCTAATGGATTTGGTATTTTCAAGATCCACAACTATCCCATCTTTGAAACTATGTGTCCTAAATAATGGATCTGGGATTGGAAGAAATCACACTTGCTCAATTTTACATAAATCTTACGTTCCCTTAGTAGTTGTAGTACTTGTTCTAAGTCATCTTCATGTTCCTCCTTATTTTTTGAATACGCCAATATGTCATTGACAAAGACAATCATAAATTTATCCAGATAAGGATGCATCACATTGTTCATTAGGCACATAAAAGTGGTAGGGGCATTTGTAAGCCCGAAGGGCAGCACCACAAACTCATAATTATCATGCCTTGTTTAAAAGGATGTTATATTCTTTGATGCACACCTGATGATATCCTAATGTCATATCAATTTTGGAGAATTCTGCCACTCCTCTCAACTGATTGAATAAATCATCGATTCGTGGAAAGGGGTATATAGTTTTTATGGTTACCTTATTTAATTGCATGTAATAAATGGGAAATATAAGCATGGCATCCTTTTTCTTTACAAATAATACTAGTGCTCTCCACAGAGACATACTTGGTCTTATATAGCCCTTATCAAGCATCCCCTTTAATCATAATTTTAGTTATACCACCTAAGGAGTACTCATCCTATAGGGTTCCTTTGATGTCAGTGTTGTTCTTGGAATTAACTAGCTCAATAGAAAAGTATACCTCCCTATGAGGGGAAAAAATAGGGATGTCTAGAGGAAACACATCCCGATAACGACGTAGAACATGATATCTATCTAGGACTTCATTGTTGTTAGATTTTTCATTACTAGAAATGTGTACTGTAAGTAGGGTACACCCTTTTTTATGGCTATGTTTAGATTTCTTCTCCATGATTGTTCTCACTGAAGTAGGTTTTCATTTGCCTTGTAATATTCTTCTTTCCCCAACCTCGTCTAGGCATTCACTAGCCTTCTCGTAACAATCCACTTTTTCCTGATGGGCATACAACCGATCCATACCTAGTAGCATACTATATGCACCCAAGGGAAGCATATTATGTTTTTCTATATTTTCCATTCCATTGAGTAATGTGCATGATTTTATCCATTGGCTTATTCTTCTTTTAGTCCCAATGGCTAGTTGGACCAGCCATGCTTTTCCATGTGTTTAGTTGGCTAGTTGGCAGTGATCTACCAGTCGAGGGCTAATATAACTGTAATTGGAGCCAAGTTCAATTAGAATAGAGACATTTTGATTACAAAATTTAACTTTCATTTCAATTATGGATGCCTGGTGGTTAGCTTTTTTGTTGTCCACAATGACATATATTCTAGGTATACTCTGGGATACATCCCCCACAGTGTGAGATTCTTGTATGTTGTAAATTTGTCGGTTGGAATCCTTCCACTATGAGCCATATATCTTATGGTGGTTTCTTCCACATGTCTAATATTGTAACAACTTCTTATCATCAAAACTATTCATTCCTCCTATAGGTTGGTCACATGCCCTTTCTCAATTGGTTTGAGCTTTGGTTGAGGTTGTCTTGTATTTGCTGAGGCTAAACCTTCCTTTTTACCCGTGGTTTGCATTTTCCTTCCTTTATTATGCCATATTTCTTTAATATTCCTACTATCTTCTGGCTTCCAACCACCCTTTGATTCTGACCTACGTTTTGACTACTCAAATCAATGCTTCAATTTTTTGATGGAAACTTCTAATGTCTGAGGCTCATAAAATTCAATATGATGCTTGAAAGACTAGGGTAACCCACTGATAAACCTTTGATTTTTTTTTCTCTTCCTTAATGTAGGGTAGATATCACAATAGCTCGAGATATTTGGTGAAATACTCATCATCTGTCATTTATCCCATCCTAAGATCATAAAATCCCTTAGCTTTGCTATCAAAATATCTCTTTGACAAGTAAATTTTTTGAAGCAGTTCCTTGAATTCGCCCCAAGTCAAATTGTCTTCCTGTATGTTTTTCACATATTTCATGTCTTCCCACTATATATTAGCCTTTCCCTTTAAGCTAAATGTGGCTACCCTCACCTTCATGTTCGTATAATAATTGTGAATTATGAAGAGCTTCTTCATTCCTAGCAAACATTTTTTTGCATCTTCGAATTTCCTAATTTCTCTGTCGAAGGTAGGGGGTTTAGCTTTCTTGAATTCTTCTAGAACATAACCTTCCTCCTTCCTGTTCTGATGATGAATCCTTCTAAGGAGGGAATCAAAATGTTGTCTTTGTGTACTATCTCCCCTCTCGGGAGTACTTACTACAGTAACTCCTCTCATTGTATCATCACTTTTCAATCTGTGTTTCTTCCTGGATCGACTTCCATATGATCCATTTGTCTCTTCCTCCACTTCCACATGTCTCTATTTACTTATGGGACTGGCTCTCGGTCTATATTTCCCTTGTCTTTGAAATTATGAAAGGATTTGTAGAATAATAACATTGAATTCTACTTGTCTTTCTTTGGCCTTGACCAATCTTTCATTATCAGCTTTGTAGCTTCTTTATTCGACCTTCAGACTCCTCAATGTGTCTACCCAATTACGAAAGCCTTCTTCTCCTTGCTGCTCAGTTGAATTCTTCCATCCAACTGATCCTTCTTCTAGCTCATGTTGGGATCTATCAGAGTTTTACTCAACCATATTTTTTTCCATTCCCCTATCCCGTTAGTGTCGTGATGTGTTAACATCAAGGCATGCAAATATCAATACATTAGATAGAGGCACATCATACAACTGTCATATTTGTTAATAACAAATAACACACACACACACACACACACACACACACATACACACACACATATGATCATTTTAATGCGATAACATATTTATTTATTATTCTCACCCCGAGACCCAGTGTTGGAACCTGGGCTCTAATACCACTTGTAATACACCTACTTACAAGACTAAACAAACATGGTCAATAATGTGATGCTTAGATTAGTTTGAGGCAGTTTAAGATAAGACAAAAAAAAATATGCTTGACATATATTAATAGTGGTTCAAGTGAAATTGAAAAGCACACTAGTCTAGAACACTCTTGTCTAGCGGGAGCTCAAAGTTATAGAATTGGGGTTGTAGTTTTATTGAAATAAAAATACACTTAATTTGTGTCATTCTTTTCTTCCACTATTATTCTGATCTCATCTTGAAAAAAGGTAGGGAGAATGTTCATTCATATAAGCGAAAGGAACAAAATAGGTCTCAGAACTAGAGGAATAGTCCTAGGGTAATTGACTTTACAATTTTATGTGACAAGACCCTTAAAAGTTATTGAAACATGTGGTAAAGGTCACAGAGCTCAAAATATAGCTTAGACAAGGATCGCCTAATGCACTAGGCCAAATGTCTATTTAATAAGAATGTTGTAGTCTTTCAAGAAGGCAATATGTACCCATATCACAACCTAGAAAATGTGTTTCTTTATCTGCACATAACCATCTTAACTTCTGTTCATCAAGTTTAAAGAGGTAGATACAATTTTTGGGTCTTGGTTGTGTTTGAATTTAACAACACATTTTCTAGTAGTATATAACTCTCAAACCATGCATTTAGAGTATGGTTTAGGGGATTGTTGGTACACATTATTATATCCATATGCTTGTGATGAGATTACAATTACAAATAACATTATGTTGTATTAATGTGTCATATTGTGCATTAGGTTGTCCACATGACAACATGTAGTAATAATACATTGTGTTTTTCCAACGAGATTGTTCACACATATGGTATCCCTATGCATGGAGACAACACATTACTAGATTATAAGTAGGTAACAATTCTTACAGTCATATACATCATTCTATATACTGACATTACCATATAGTTATATAGTATTTAACATTCATACAAATCTCTCTCTCTCTCTCTCTCTCTCTCTCTCTCTCTCTCTCTCTCTCTCTCTATATATATAATATATATATATATATATATATATATAGATATGAAAGCTTGAATGAGTATCCACATAAATTATTACGAATAGGGGGCATAGTAGGCCTATGATCACATAGTACCTGTCATGAATTTAGTTTTGATGTATGAAATAAGAAATGTTAATTAAACTTCCATTGAATAATATATAACATTCCCGTGTATTATTCAATGGAAAATTTTTAGCTCCTCTAACACCATGATATCATATTGGAGTAATGAAATCATGCAAGTATAGGTCCTTCTAATATGTCAAATCTTCATTCTAATAATGGCCTCAAGGAATATGAAGCTTACATCATCCTTAGGAGTAATATTTTCCATCAACAGGGTCTAAATATACAATGGTTTATTTTTCCTAGAATAACTACATAGAATTCGTAAAACACATCCATGACTCCATATTGGTATCATTAGAGATTACACATAACACAATGATATTATGTTCATGCACATGCAAGTAAATTGTGGACAATCCAAGTGCCTCGACCATATTTCAATCCGAATTTCATATGGCTTAAAACAAGGGACTGAATACCAAGCAATTACTAAGAAAAAAACTCTTGAATATTTAGTCATTATTGGTGGGTTAGTTTTAAGACAAATGAAGATCCACATTCTTCATGGTTAACTACAAATCAACATTAGAGTAATACTAATCAGAAGCATATAAATTTAGCTTGTAAGTCATGTTTACATGTTCATATTCATTAGTCCATATCATATTGACAAGTTTGTATCCATTAGTCTATCAACTTTTACAATGAAATTTAAATTCACACACAACACTACAATCACGCGACCTTGTGCAAAAAGGTATACATATATTGTAGGTTTTCACCCTGCACAAAAATTACCTGCATATGGATTGTAAACACGGAAAATAAATAATAGGGAGAGCATAAAACATAAAACAAATATACACAAAGATTTTCCCCTGGATCCCAAACCGATTACTATCAGATTGATTTTTCATTATTTTCCTTTCAATGTTACAATACATATATATACATGCCAAAGCATCCATAAACCCTAATCCATTAACCTTGGATTAGAATATAACTATAGTTCCCTTGACCGGATCTACATAATACCATGGACCGAAAACCATCTCACCCAAAACCATGTGCGAAATTGTTAAATTGGAAACTAGGGCCAAACTCCATGTGGGTCGGCTTATTTATCGCAGCTGATATTTTTATTGGATCCCTCTTGTCGAGAGGTGTAGGATTGATCCAAAGATCATCCGATTCCGATAAGTATTTATGGAGATATGAATTTATTTTGTTTATGTAATTATTATCAAGCCGACCAGCTCTTATGTAGGCTCTAGAAGCCCAAACGTCATGTCTATTCAACCCATGCGTTTTTGGTATAAATAGTTGAGGATTTGATGTCATTTACACACATTCTTGAGTGATCTCCTCCTCTCCACATCTTGGGTTTTTGGAGAAGGAGTGAGACACCAAGAGTAGTATGCTGGCCTTATGGTGATGCCCTAGCCGCAGGTCGATCTATGTAGCAAACAGAGACACCTATACGTTGTCAAATGGAGATATATCATACACTGGAATGGAAGACCTTATACACAATTATGGAGATCTAGCCGCAGTCATAAAGGATCTCAACGCAGTAATTGAAGCTATCTTACACTTTGTTCTTGAAGACTTCTTGTACACTGTTCACAAGTCTTCTCATACGTTGTTCTGCTCCTGGAAACATATATACACACACAGTGAATTTGGTAGCATGGTTAAACAAGGCATGCAGTGAATCTGGTAGCATGGTTATACATGGAAACATAGTTTATATATGGAGCCGCAGCAAATACGTTAAGCCACAGACACTGGATAGTCATACACATAATATAAATGCTGGACGATGCGCAAACATTGGATAGTCTTACATATACGTTGGATAGTTTAATATACAACTTGTAAACGCTGAACAGTTCTTACATAGACGTTGGATAGTTTAATATACAGTTTGTAAACGCTGGACAGTTCTTACATATACACTGGATAGTTTAATATACAGTTTGTAAATGCTGGATAGTTCTTACATATATGTCGGATAGTTTTATATATAGTTTGTGAATGCTGGACAACCTTAACATATGCAACACAGTGATGTACGTAGTGATAAATACGTTGTCCATAAGTTGAACATAATACATTGTCAAGAAGTTGAGTATGAAAGCACCTAATGCGCTGTCCAGAAGTTTAATATGGATGCACATAATACGCTATCTAGAAGTTGAACATAATACGCTGTCCAGAAGTTGAATATGGATGCACCTATTACACTGTCTAGACGTTTTATGTAGAGGCCCTAATACGATGACCTGTAGACTTATACTTAGGCCCTTATATGCAGCCTAATGCAGTCCATCTTCGCTGGACAAAGGCCCTAACCACAGATAAGAGAGGAGAACCAAGTTAGAGGAGCTAAGGGATAGATCTGTTGGGATCTCTTTGGAAGGACAGGAAGCAAAGCTGCAAAATATGTACACCATGATGATGGAGGGCAGTAAAGTTGTGTACAACAACTCAGCAATAGAAAAGTGTGATGTAGCTTGGACTACATGAAGCTTGGCGAGATCATGGGCAGCACATTGATCATGAGCAGCGTGAAGATGCATGATGGTGCATGATGATGCTACATGGTAAGGTGTAGCAGATGAACAAAATGGATAGGTGAAGTTGTCACCTAGGAGATTCAGTTGAAACAGAATGTCTTCAACTGATCTCATCATTATAGTGCTCAGATCTAGATAAGTCAAAGTGTTGAATTTTGTCGTATATGTATTATCTCTCTCTCTCTTTCTTCGCTGAACTTTGAAGATAAAAGAAGATTTGATCAAAGGGTTTCCCCACACATTGTGGGGTTTGTCCCTAGCTCGCGCCATATCTTGTGTCCTCTTGTCTTGGCTTGTCTTCTACATTTTATATTTATGTTCTATCTGCAGTTTATCTTCATGCTGATATGATTGCTAACTGTGAAAATTTAAATAAATTTCTCTAACTTAGAACATACCTAAATTTAACATGGTATCAAAGCTGAGGTGAAGACAATGCCCAAGCAAGAGTGAAAGAGAAATCACCGAGGATAGTTGGGACAAGACAAAAGGATAAATGGGTTTCTCATAATTCACCTAGGGTAACATCGAACCAGAGAATGTTATCAAAATGGCGCAACGGAAGTTTCTGATGGCCCATCTAAAGATCACTTCATTGGGAAGTTCGGCTCTAAGGGTGGAAGGAAAAGCGGATGCCTTGTTGAAATAAGTTTGGCCGTTATGCGAAGGAGTGTCTGAATGGTAGAGACACATCTCTTGATGAAGATAACAATCATTCCTGGGGCATCTTCAATGATCAAAGAAATGACTGGTAATGCAGGTCATCAAGGAAATGGTCGACTCTTCCACGAAAGCAAGGAACCCTAGAATCTATTTTATGTACCTAATTGCAAGAAGAACCTGATGTCCATCTCAAAAATGGAAGTCAAAGATTACAAGATGGCACTTATCGATGGAAAGGTACGTGGTTGAAAATAGATCCTTCAAAGATGTTTTTGAGTTCAGGGTTGTATCAAGTTGCAGGAAGTCCACTGGGGACCATGTCCATTGACTCAACACTAGAGGTTTGTGAGTTAGATGGTGACTAGGATGCCTGAATTCAAAAAGGAGCATGAAGGTACATGTTTGAAATGTATCGAAGGAAAATATTATAAGGGGACCATTCCCCTCATGCAGCAGGTCCACAGGCTTCGAACAACTCGTGGAGTTTTAGATTCATGAACAGGAATCTCATGTGTGCAGGTGGAAGAAAGCCCTCTATGGCTTGAAGCAAGACACCTTGAGCGTAGTATGAGAGGATTGATAGCTATCTAATGCAGCTGAGATTCACTAGGAGGGAAACCGATCCAAACCATTACTCGAAGGTTGTGGATGATAAACCTCTCACCGACACTTATGTCTGACAGGTGCAGACCCTCTCATTTATAGGAGACAGAGGGAGTTGGATTTTGAATGTGGAAAGATAAGCTGCAAGCCTGTGACTACCTCAAGGATCTTAAATTTCAAGAAGTTATATGGTAGTGATGTCGGACCTGATTTTCAAAATGCCTCTGAGTTTCATAAACTCATTCGTGTTGATGTTCTTGAAGAACCTCCATCTGAACATATGTGTTGTAGTTAGCATGGTGAGATTATATTTGGTTGAGCCTCACTAGATTGGTGCCAAGAATCTTCTGAGATATCTTCAGGGCACAATCTCTCATGGATTGAAATACACTGCCCGAAATATGAAACCACATGATTATTCGAATGATTAGTGGGTAGGGAGTATGGAGGATCACTAGAGCACTTCTTAGTGTTGTATCTCTTTAGAATCTGCCTCGATATCCCGGATGAGCAGGAAGAAGAATTTGGTGACTCTGAGCACCACCAAGGCCGACTACATTGCTGATTGTATGGCCTTCTGTGAGGCAGTCTGGTTGCTGAAGCTCTTCAGTGAGCTGTTTGTACACATGATGAATACCAATGTGATTCTCTGTGACAACCAGAGGTGGGATTCGATTATTGAGGAATCCCGTATTCGTCGATTGCTCCAGCAGATAGACATCATCTGGGATATGGTAAGTCGATGAGCAAGGAGGCTCCATCGC
>APFE030979995.1:44951-57111 GCA_000404065.3 Pinus taeda
ACTAATATAATATTAAAAACTAGAAGCTTCAAAGCAAATTATGATGAGTTCTAGAGGAGCTCCGACGATTTTCGAAAATCATCATGGGTTTCGAAGTTGGGTCTAGGGTTTCTTAATGTTTTTTCTTCGTAGGGTCATGTTAGGATGGAGGCTTCCATGGAGAGTAACTCTTTGCTTCCTTGTGCTCACATGGGGTTTTTATAAGGGAGCTATGGTGAGGTTTGGTTTAACCTGACAAATCGTTTGGCAGTTTTCTAATATTTTCCAGTTTCATTTTGAGTGTGGTTTGAACGATGCTCATCTTTCTTGGGGTATTTTAGGTTATCCGTGGTGGTTTCAAACTATTTATCGGAGGTTGTCTGAGTGTTTCCACAAGAATCAACATGGGTCATTTACAGTGGGGTTTTGACTCGGGTTCTTCGGAGCTACCCACGGCAACATGATGTCATTTCATGTGTTAGTTTGTTTTATGTATGGAGGGGGAGGAATTAATTGATTATTCCTCAAACAGCTTGACCCGTTCGGATGTTTGGGTGGAATATAGACCCATGTCATGTTCTGGGCGCAAATCGGAAACACCTCCTTTACCGAAAGTTCAGGTTATTGTTCTCTCGTCAATAATGGATGACATGGAGGTGACATTGCAGGGTTTAGGTCTTTCTCAACTAGCATCGGTGGTGATGGAGGGTTTGTTAATCCTGGGTGAAGGCTCATGCTCACCTTTCCTTTCTATTTTGTTGCCTTCTAACCTTTAGTCCTAGACAAACCACCAATAGAGCGTAAAGGAGATTCTAGGAAGTACAAAGGTTTCGACTGCGGGGACAAGTGGAATGGTTTTAGGCCTTGAGGACTCCTTAAACAATCCCTTCAGAGATTCAGAGGCTTACATAGAAGGTTTCCCAAACTTAGTTTCCACCTGCAATACTTACCTGCCAGGGTTTTTTAATGGCATTGCGTGAAGGGATTCAGAGCCGGAAGAGATAAGGGTTTCTGACTCAGATGAGAACCCACTAGTGGAATGTCCTCAACAAAGTGCAACTCTGCACTCTGGCCCTAGGGAGGGAAATAAGTCAAAGACATCGAATACAAGGGAATGTGGTAGGCTGCTAGTTTTTGGGGCAGGCAAAGGTATGGAGCAAGCAACCCTAATGGAAAGCGCGATGCTAGTGGGTAGGGTTTGTGGTAGGAACTACTCCCCGGGGTGGTTGAAAAAATGGACAGTAGAGGTTTGGGGAAATGTTATGGAGCAACTTCCAACAGTTCTAACCATGTCTCGGGGTTGGTTTGCACTTATTTTTCCCTTGTTGGTGCCAATGGACTAGGTGTTGATTTGATATTGGCACATAAGGATGACTCTTGTACTGCTAAAGCAATGGTTGCCTCTTTTTGATCTGGAAAAGGAAAATTTGGGGGAAAGGCTGATATGGGTATGCCTTCTTAGACTCCTGCTTCAGTTCTAAGTGGAGGACATTTCAGGTGTATTGGGGACCACTTGGGAGTTTACTTGGATCACGATAGACCATACCAAGACATTGGCTGCCTGGCAATGGCCAAAATCCTTGAGCATTTGGATACCCAAGAAGAATTAGTTGAGAGCTACCACTTTCAAATGGGTGAGATCATTAGATGGCAGGATTTGGACTATGATGGTATCCCATTCAGGTGAAGGCATTGTCATGAGGTTGGTCATCTGTTCAAAAAATTCTCCTTGATAATTGGTTGGTAGCCGAATCCCCCGAAATCATTTGCTTCGGTAGGCACCCAAATGGTGGAGATGGAGGTATCCTAACAGCCAACCCTTCTTGTTGCGGCAGTACATGAACAGGGTGTTGCTAGAGGGGCACTTCCTAGGACGGACTTTGGTACCTTTGCGACACAATCACCAGATCTTGCTCCAGAGACTATGCTTTTTTCTCGAGTACAATTCCTCCCTCTCCTATGTTTTTAAATGATTGTTAATTTTCTATAGCATCTAATTTTGTGTGTTTATTGGGTCTGGGTTCTGGCGTTGAAAAACTGTGTCCCATAATCTATCCTATGGCATCTGCTCCTTCTCCTTTCCTCTTCACCCTCCAAGCCATTGATCAGGATGTCCATTCCCTAGATTATAGGGAGAGTCCTACCTTTGGTATAGCTCACCATACAACCTGCATTCTCTACCCCCTTCCCTGCACTCTTTCTTTAGCTTGGATGAGGACCCTCACCCATCCTTACATATGAGGCCCCCTTTGGGGTAGAAAGTATCACTTGTCAAAAGCCTTTAAGAGGGCTATCATTAAAGTGGCTTTGGGCATCCAGACTCCCATTGATTAGGTCCTTAGAGCAAGAGGGAACCCTGCAAAGGTTGCCATGAAGTGTCTTTCTTTTAACTGTAGGGGTCTGGCTAGCCCAGCTAAAAAAATTGCGTTTCAAAGATTGTGCAAATCGAAGAGATTGGATGTTATTTTTCTACAAGAAACTCTAGGAGATGGGAACCATATCAATAAGGTACTCAATAATTTTATTCCGGATTGAGATTTCTTATTTCTAGATGTTAGAGGGAGATCAAGTGGTTGTGCTCTAGGGTTTAACAATAGATCGATAAGATTGGAAAATTCATTAGGTGGTGAGGGTTTCTTGGGGGCGGATATTACCTCATCGGACATCAACATCTCCTTGATGATCATAAACATTTATGGGTCTTTCCATAATAGAGAGATTTATTGGGAAAACCTTCTGCAAGCTGATTTTATGCAATATAAGAATTTGATTATTGGAGGAGATCTTAACTTCTCACTTGGGCTAGCGGAATCTTGGTGTCACAGAGCCTAGAAAGACAGTTTAAGTGGTTTATTTGAGGGTTTGTTGGACGATCATAACCTGCTAAAGATTGACTCTGAAAGAATCATGTCGACATGGAGGAATCACAGGATTAGGGTGGATGCATTAGCTAGAAGGTTGGATTGTTTCCTCATTAGAGCTCCCTTGCTAGACCTAATGGACCGCATTCATCAATGGGTGGGATCGGGGGGTTACTCTGATCATTCCCAAATCTTATTGGAGATTAAGGATTCCAACCATAAACCCCACTCGCCCTTCAATGTCAATGCAACATGGCTCACTGAAGTCGATTTCCATGAAATTGTCAAAGAGAATTGGAATCACTACAATCTGGACATTCATCCCTCGTCAGCCATTGTTATTTCCAATAACCTAGCGCATTTAAATTCGAAAACCATCAGCTGGGCTAGGATCACACATAATAAAGACAGGGAGGAGTTAAAAAGGATTGAAGAGGTTCTCAAATAGTTCGAAGAAACTGAGCTATCCAGCTATGCATCCTCAGATACAAAGGACCAATTAATTCAATTGGAAAGAGAGAAGATCAGGATTTTGTGACAGAAAGAGGAGACATGGCACTTGAAAATTTGATCGACTTGGCTAAAGGCGGGTGATGAGAACACGAAATTATTTTAGCATTATGCCAGGGGAAGGAAATATATTAATACCATTTGGGAGTTGAGAGACCATTCTATCAGGTAGGTCAGTTCTTTCAATCAACTAGCTGACATGGGAATGTGACACTTCTCAAATATTTACAAGGCTCCAATGGGAACCTCCATCACCGAGAGTCTTCGCATTATTGAGGTCCTTCCTAGATTTGTTGAGGAGGAAGAAGTGGAGGTTCTAAACCTGCCAGTTTCAATGGGGGAATTGGAAGTAGCTTTGAAATGTTTCAATAGGGACAAGAACCTGGGGCTGGATGGTTGGCCCATGGAATTCTACAGCTTCTTCTTTGACCTCATTGGGTCAGATCTTCTTTTGGCCATTGAAGAGTGCAGAACTTCTGGAAATATGTATAAGGGTTTCAACTCAACTTTCCTAGCTCTCATCCCAAAGGTTGATAAGCTCCTTTACTTTGATGGTTTTTGTCCCATCTCACTCTACAATTGTATTTACAAACTCATTTAAAAAATTATAGCCTTTCGTATTAAGCCTATCCTATCCAGGATAATTTCTAGGGAGTAATTATCCTTCCTCCATGACTGTCAAATCCATGAAGCCACTGGTACTTCTAAATAAGGCCCACACTTGATCAAATCTCTCTCCAAAAAGGATATTATCCTAAATATTGACCTATCCAAAGCATATGACCATGCGAGTTGGTCCTACCTTCAACTCATTCTTACACATATTGGTTTGCCCCATTTCTTCATAAATTGGATCATGTGTTGTTTCACCTCTGCCTCCTTTGGTATTCTCATAAATGGGGCTGCATCTAGTTTCTTCCATACAAAACGTGAGTTGAGCTAGTGATGCCCTCTATTCCCATTTCTTTTTCTTTTTATCATGGAAGGTTTAAGTACATTGCTAAAAAATTCTCGCTCAACTGGAGTCTTGGGAGGGGTCTTGATTTCTGACAGGATTGCCCTCTTACATCCATTATTTGTAGATGATGTACTTATTTTTTTAAATGGTTCATACCGTGATTCCTCTTGTTTCAAGATCATTCTATCATTGTTTTGTAAAGTGACAGGTATGGAGCCAAATTATGAAAAATCTACTAACAAATTCAATTCATGTCTACAAAATGAGTAAAGATATGCTTCACAAAATTTCTCTTTCATCAGGAAAGAACTGGTTTCTGGATTCAAATATCTAGGATTCAAGTTGAAGCTGAATTTTTACCATATTGCAGACTGGTCGTAGCTTATAGAAAAAATTGAAAGTCAAAGTAACATTGGGCAACAAATATGGCTCTCCAGAGTTGGTAGGCTCACTTTGATAAAAACAATGCTTGAGACCATCCTGGTATATTGGATGTACCTTCCTTAGATCCCAAAGGGTATTCTCATCAAGATTCAATAGATTTGTTTCCACTTCCTTTGGTGGGGTCAAAACACGAGGCGTACTTTTGCTTGGGTTCACTAGGACAAGATTGCAAAACCAAAAAAGTGGGGTGGATGGGGGCTAAAGGAACCCCAAGTTTTTGCTAAAGCCCTCGTAGCAAAGATGGGTTGGAAAATCATCATCTCTGAGATTCCCTGGAAGGAGGTGATTTATAATAATTACATCCACCCCTTATCTGTTATAGATTGGATCTGAAGGCCCTGTCAAAATATACCAAGCACATCGATCATTTGGAAAGCCATCTCCCAATCCCTAAGCATTATCAAGGATGGATTAGCCCGACGGATTGGAAATGGCGAGTAGGTTAGAATTGGCATGGATTCTTGGGTTGGAAGAAAATGCACATATTCTCCCATGGGAGATGTGTCTTTTCTTTTCATAGGCTAGCTTCACCGTGATAGCACACATTTCGGTTGTGGGGTGCCCTAACTGGCCGAGGTCGCAATGGTTGGAATTTGGGACTCTGGGTTTAGCAAAAAGGTTCGTTGGGGCCTTGGAGGTAGCCAACATCAGAATCTCAGAGCGGGAGGATGAGTTCATCTGGGCCAATGCACCTAAAGGCAGGTACACCCCAAAAGAATGTTTTTCTACCATCATGGAGGCTCTAGCATTGGGTGTGGGATGTTAATGGTGGTGTCACTTATGGAAAATAAAAGCCCCACACAAGACTCAACCCTTCATGTGGTGCATCCTCTCAAATAAAGTCCCTACAAAAGAAAATCTAAGCAAACGTACTTTCCAAGGTCCCTCCAGATGTTGTTTCTGTAAATCTAAAGCAGAGGATACATACCACTTATTTCTCCAATGCTCGGTTTTGGCCAGAGTTTGGTCTTTCATTATAGGACCTCTCAACATAGATAAAAATGGGAGGGGCAAAATATAGGTTAAGCCTGGCTACATAGGTGGATGCTGGTAGCCTCCAAAAAACACAGGGATCTACCACTGGGTCCTACATATTTCATATCGAGGGAAAACTAAGGATGCAGGTCAGTTCAGTTCTGGACCCGGCAAGGTTAGGCGATGCGATGTGATCGCTTATCGAAATCATAGCAGCAACACGAATCTGCCCCAACGCAGCTTGGTTATCAAAATGTGATAGACCCTGGACGCGATGGTTTTTTATGCTACAGTTTAATGTATTGGCGGGTGCATCATATCACACTGGTTATGTTTCCGCAGTTGATTGCGATAACACTCGGACGCGGGAACTTTATATATCATAGTTTATTACTCCGACGGGTCTGCAATACTATAATCATAGTGTTTCCGTGTTAACAAAACCTTTAATTGTTCAACTTTGCCGATTGCGATAAGAGGGAGGTTCCAAACGTGATACTCTTATACGTCAGAGTTTAATACCCCAACGGGTCCGCAATAACACAATCACAACATTTTTTTGTATTGAGAGCCCGCAAAACTTGAGGATTGTTATTGCAATAAGCCCAACATGATATAGTCCACCAAACAGTGAATTTCTTGCTCCATTAGCAGATTATGGAGCAGAAATGGGGTTCTTGGTTGGTTTTAGAGCAATTTGTGGAACAAATAGTGGAGGAATTGGGAAAATTCATAACTTCTTCAGTTCTTATCCAAATTGGATGAAAAATGAGGCTAAATTGCCATTTTTAGGTATTCTGAACTCATTGAGACAGGTTGCAGAGGGATTTCAGAATTATAAACACACTTTTGTTGTAATTTGAGCATAATAGAGAGGCCCAAGCAATTAGAAGTTGGAAGAAGGAGACGTACCCTAGGAGGGGTGAACTCCTTTATCATGTGCTTGTTGTGTGTTATATTTTGATGTTTTTTTATTCTTTTGTTATTGTTCAGTATATATTTTTATGTTAAATTTTTTATAGCATTTACATAAGAAACTCATGGGAATCAGTTAATTAAGCAAAAGTATTGAATCCTAAAGCACTTTATAAGAAAATTATAAGCATCTTGGGTTTTATTCTGAATGGGGAATTAGCACAACATCACTAATCTTCTCCATTTTAGATCAGTTGTGGAAGAATAAGAGCAACAAAACTTCCATCTTTGTAGTTGTGAGTGGTAGACTTCCTCGTTTCCATAATTTTGCTTTCAAATTTTCTTGGCACCCTGAATGCCTTCTCTAGTGAATCAGGTTCCCAAAGGCGCACCTCATGCTGAATGTTATCCTTCAAAGTCCCTATGAAGACATCAATCCTATGCTCCTATGGAATAGAAGTTACCTTGATATTCAATTTTTGGAAGTCCTCAATGTGCTCCGCCATTGAACCCTTTTGTTTGAGATTTATCAATTGGCTAAAGAAGGTGTTTCTCTTGGTATCTTCATAATGTGCTATCATTTCCTCTGTAAAAACTGACTAAGTGACAAGTGTTTTACAAGAAAAAATTCATCGATACCATACGAAATAATTGGATTCTAAATATAAAGATGCAATGTGTACCTTTTATGTTTGTTGCACATCATGGAGATCAAAATATTGCTCCATCAGAGGTATCCTTGATACCAGATCCTTGCTATCAAACTTCCTCATATCGATATTTGGAATGTGGTTGGTATTCAATCCAAATTCAAAGTCTATAAAATCATGATTAACATTCCTTTTTTTCTCATCATGAGTTTCATGGAATATATTTTTTCCATGAGGGAGCATTTCTTGTAGGAACTTTGTCAAACCTTCCTTCAAACCTTGCATGTCTGCTTTCAAACCATCCATATTAGCTTCCATGACTATTTTTAATCCATCCTTCAAACCTTCCATGTCTGATTTTAAATCATTCTTCAAACCATCCATGGTAGCTTCCGTTTCATTTTTGGATACTCTTTGCAAGAGTGAAATTTGTTGCACCTGGTCGCGTAATTTTGATATATCATGTTGCATTTCTTCCTCTTCTTCATGCGTCATAGTAGAGATTTTTGGATACTTACTAGGTGTGTCCATTTTTTTCCTTCAAGGAATTTTGGAATCAAACAATAATATATATACTTCACTATGCCCTTTGAATCACTTCAAACTGATTTTTCAAACAAAAGTTGTTCAGTTTTTAAAAAAATTACACACACTTTTCTTGCTTTTTAGGAGCTCGATATTGTAACTATTATATCTATGTAATTTTAGATCTCCAATGTCTGAAATTTAGTCTTATGTTATCCCTCTAAGTCTTTTTTCTAACCCCACAAGTTAGAATGAGATTGTTGGAAATAATACTGAGAGGGTGGGTGAATCGGTATTATCAAGTCAAATAATCCTTTTCAAAACCAAATTGTATACGCTACTTTAGATAATTCAACCCACGTATATACGCAACTATTCAGAGGTAAACCAGCGTACACAGAGCAAACTTTTAATTTACTTAAACTATCAGATGATGTTGGTTAATCTGAGATGCAACATCAAATGACCAGTAACCAGAGACAGTAAAACAGAGCAGAAAGACAATCACACACAAGAACACCAGATATAAAGTGGAAACCCAATGTGGGTGAAAATCACCTACTGCAATTCGTCTCTATCTTTCTTTAAATTAGAAACTTCTGTTTACAATGTACTGGTGCAGTCCTTTTCCAGTATGCAGGCTGCAACCTGCAGAGAGCTACAACTCTCTCTCATTTTCTAGCTCTCCTGGAAGGGAGCTACAACCCCCTTAGCTCTTGCACTAGCCAAGATACTAGTACGTAGGTGCTGACCGTACAAAGCTACAACCTTTCTCTTCTAGGGCCACGTTCATCAATTTTTAGACTGGATCCATGAACATCAAACAGTCATCAAGAAAATCTTCATCAACCAAACTCCTTTTCACCAACTAGATCTGAAGTTATGTAGATACTCCTCTGCCAGCTGTACCCAAACACAGTACCATAAACCACACAACAGAACCCAGAACACAGCAGCAATAAGTAGAAACAGCTAGATCACCACTTAAAGCATATACGCAATTTCAACAGTCTGCAACTTGCGTGCATACGCATCTGCGTATGGAACAACCTGCGTATATGCGCATGTAATTCACCTAAACTGCGTGTATACGCACCCTCGCTTTACTGAACCTGCGTATAGATCTATAAAAGACAACACGCTCTTCCAGATATTCAATCACTAATTAACCTAGATTATTAGACTTATAGATCAGACAAGCACCACATCTAGTAGATCAAAATCATACAAAGATACTATCATTTAGGCTTAAAGATTATGACCCATGAATAGAACTTATCCTTCCTTTTTGCGCTAAGGTTCCTCCTTCCTTTAGATCCAGATCTGCATCACCACCAGCTCTAGCACTTTGTCAGATCTTCAATAATAATTCAGATGGTGATTTGTCACAAGATCTCCTTCCTCTTTTATAGTCTTAGGCCTTCCCCAATACCATGGTCCAAAACATAACATTTCAATACCATGAACCCAAAACTAGGGATCGACACATTTGACGAGATGCCATGGTCCAAAACATAGGTGCAAGTTCCAAGATCTAACTGCCATGGACCAAAAGAATGATCACCAACATATATGCGCTTTTGTAATGTATAATCCGTGTGTATACGCGCCTTCGTCAAGATTAACCTGCGTATATGTCTTTTTCTACTTTCTGAGTGCCTGAACTGAGATCTGTTACCAAAGAAGGTTGCCATCAAGGACAACACCTGTGCCATAGCCCCAAACCTGTGCCATAATGCCAACAATTGGATTCTTCAAGAAATATTTATTCCCAATCTCCCACGATGACTTGATTATAGACTAGTTCAGTGGAGTGAACTTGTACGACGTGCCATGTGTCACTGTTTAAACCTTTGGCCCTAAAAGTGATACCAGAAAAACTATAGTTTGTGCAATTTCAGTCATGTTTTATGAAATTCAAATAGGATGCTCATAGAGAAATTTATGGCAATGTCCCTAGGTCACTTGTTTGTGATGGAATTATGGAACCTACAAAAACCATAACGTCCTTAGATCATATCTCTAAAAAATATAGCGAACTGAGAAATGAAATTCAAACACAAAGTTCTTCAATATTTTGTCTCCACATGGTTGCAATTTCAACTTCTAAATCCTCATATGAAAAACTTTATAGCGAAAATGCCAAGATGACCTGTTTGAAGAAGAAAAACCCTAGAATCCAAAGCTTTGATACCAAATTCTATGCAACCAACTCAAAAAATAAAAGGAAAGATAGATAAACAACTTAAAAATTAGCCTCTTCGAGGGGGAAACCTCTTTTACATTACATAAATGAAAAAACCTTGGATGATACATATGATAAGGCCTCCTTGGTATATATAGGATTCTAAGGGGTCACAATATAATCAGAGCCTACATAACAATAATAATGTAAGGGAACAACAATAACACTAGTGGGCTTGTATGAGGCACAACAATAACAACACAGGGGATGCATGGCCACAACAATAACAATAGGGGGCTACACCAACAATAACAATAAGGGGAATACACTAGTATTATAGGGACCTAACGCACACACACACACAAATATATGATTGTTAGCCCTCATTTTTTAAAGAATATTTGGTCATTTCAAATTCTCGTTCTAATATTCCTTGTTGAAATGTATAACATATGCTATGAAAACCAATAACACTAGGGTTTGGTAAGAAATAGTGGAGATTTGGGGTTTAAAATTCATGGATGGTATTAGTAGAAATTAGATGGGAAAAATGTTGTATTCCATATTCATGTGGAATGTGGTTCATTTTTCTTCATAAATTAAAAATTATTTGTTAATTTTTTACCACAAAGTTCATTAACAAAACACATGTCACTATCTATTATATACCCATGAGCATGTAGGTGATAGTTTTTGATTAACTAAATGTTCCATGCTTTTTTAATATAGTAACTCTATATTATACTACCCTATATATTGTCCATTATGTATGTGTGAAAGAGATTATCAAAATAATTTATAAGATATTTTATTATTAATAAATTTTATAAGAATATTGTAATTAATATTATTTTATTTAAACCTCAGATGTAGTTGGCATCTATCAATGAATGTCTTGATTGCATTGATGGCCTTCATTCAAGCGCACCACAAGTGGTTATCCGATGCCTTTGATTTTCCCTCCTAACTTGCATATCCATCGACCCTCATGAAGTTTGATCCAATTCTCCATATCCTCTGCACGATCTCCCTGTACTTGGAGCTCACACCTCATTTACTCTGCAATCTCCTTCCCTGATGATGACAAACATTTTGGCTATATGACTCCTTCCTACCCAAAGTTTTCATGATACACCTCTATCTCTTATACAACTACACTCTACTCGCCTACCTGGAGAACCGTTGTCATCCCCCCTGTGACTCTGCTTTTCACTTCCTCATTCTCCAACCTACAACTATGGTTCAAAAGCATGTGTGTGTCAGGTGTGGAGGTTGTGGATGTGGTAGTGGGCGCCCCCCTCGTGCTACAGGTTTTGATGAGAACTTTATTATTTCCGACCTAAACATTCCAATGAGAATTCGACACAATGTGGCTTATCTGGAAGTTGATGAAAGTATGCGTCTTGGAAATTGGCACTAGGCCCTCAAAAATTTACTAGTGTTACACAAAAATATTGTCATCATGACTATTTGCAGTCATTATGGGTCTATCATCACTTATACTAGCCTCCTAAGCAAGTCTCAGACCTTAGCTCTTCATGTCAAGCTTTGCAAATGAGAGAAAGATATTGAAAATCAATATTACTCTGGTTCCGCACTTTCTCTCACTTTGGCCTGCGGGCCCGCACCCTTTGTTCATATTACCTACGTATTTGCACGCTCTATCTGTAAAGGGGTGGGTGCATACCCCTGTAAAAGTCAAAAAGGCGCAAGTTTATCCTAAAAAACTCACTTTGGGTTAATTCTAGACGTTTCTAGAAGGAATTTTGACGTGGATTGTTCACTCCAAGGTGGTTCATGCATCCCAAAAGAGAAGGAGATAATCCCTTGATAGGAGGAGCTACCCCTTTGAAGGTCGACCTAGTAACTTCCCTCCATTGCACTATAAATTAAGGCATTGGGTCAGTTGCTAGAGAGGTTAGAAGCTGAACATTTTTTAGGGTAAATGCTGATGGAATTGGGACTTCCTATTCAAACTTGAGAGGAGAGATCACATACCTTTTGGTTTCATTGGGAAGTGAGTGAAACTTGTCAAAGCAGAGGAGACTTCTTGTCGGACCCTGGGAGGAGCTTGTACAGCATCAAGGCACAGGTTGTAAAGTTCTTCTTTCATTTGAATTAATACAATCAGATTCATTTTTCTCAACAAATTGTCTTA
>APFE030979995.1:57121-71659 GCA_000404065.3 Pinus taeda
CTTATGTGGTTTGTTTCATAATCTCCTTGATCATTATGATGAATATGCTTTATGATATTGGCTTTTCAGGTGCTATTTAATTTTTTTGCTTGTTTGTGTTTGCAAGATTACACCTCAAGGAAGCTCATTTGGAGCGAGGGAGCGAGGCTTCCACAAACTTGCATTGGACCCAAGGCAGGCTTAAAACACTTGTTTGCCTTTGTTTTTTATTGCATATTTAGAGAAAGATAGTTTTTGATTGGCTTGCTTGTCACTAGATATCTTTAGATACTAGGAAGGTCGATCTTGTCCACAACCTCGACTCATTCCGTGTGACAAAATGGAGACTCCACTGGGTACTTGATTGTTTTCCTTGTTTTTACTTTGACCTGAGAAACTTGTCTTTTTGTTTCTGTTTTTGGCTTGTTGTGTGTGGAATTGGGTGGATTTAGTGGATCTAGGTTTGTTTTGGCTTTTCATAACTTTAGGAGAAGTCTGCATCCTGTGCTTGTATCACAGTGCGTACCTCTACACATGTTTACTTTGCACACAGAGCGTGCACGAACTTGTGTAAACTCTGAACCTGCAAACCCTACTAAAATTTTGAAAAACTTAAATTTTACTCCTTCAATTAGTTTTATTTTGGTTTAGATGTTGTTATCCTCTGCCCAGACTTGCATGTGACTTATTAAAAGCTTTCCTTGGTTTAATTTCATTGGTGTTAGGGTTTTAGGTGAAATTCCTAGAAGTTTTGGTTGCCAGTCTTGATTTTCATTTTGGTCGTGTAGTAGCACAGAGCTTAGAAGCATAGAAGCCTCAGATCACCTTGGTTTTTACTGGCCTTCTTATGAGTCTGACCATTTGCAAAATCTACCTTTGTTGAGGAATCCATCTTGTGTTTTCTCTTTGCAAAACTTCGAAAATCTTGTGTTAAAAGTTTGGATTTCATTTTTATAAAAAAGAACAAAAATTACTTGTTTTTTGACTGATTTGTGATTATGGACAAGTTAGTCCTTGGTTTGCTTATCGCCAAGTAAAACATCCTTAAAAAAACAAAACATCTTGTCAGCTTTTACTTCAAGTAGTTTTTTATAGTTTGTAGATCTTAAGATTTGCTTTATTCATAGTTTTCTCAAGATTTGCTTTAGTCATAGTTTTCTCAAGATTTGCTTTAGTCATAGTTTTGAGTGTTTTTTATAAAAATATAAAAATCTCTTTTGAAAAAGTTTGTTTTGGTAGCATTTGAGCATTTGAATGAAAAGGGAAATTCTTGTGCAAATAACTAGTTGTCTCATTTTGAGTGCATTGGAACAAAAACTCTTCTTTCAATTTGTTTGTTAAGAAAGATTTGTGTTTACACGCATTTGCATTCTCAAACTCTTTCCTAACTAGAAGTTCATTGAAGAGCAAATATTGTTTTATCATCTTAAGTGCATCTTTTTAGTGATTTTGAGTCGATTCTTCACACCACGAGTTTCATCTCCGCACCTCTTGACATAATAAAAAACCAATAAAAATAACACTTAAAGTAAAATTAATCTAGAAATCTTTTTATTTCTAGGGCTCTATTACACCAACATAGCTTAGGCTAGTGTCTCGGAGTAGGGAGTACTTAACTCTCCAAGACAGCAAAACAAATAATTAGTTGTATCTTGCAGTAGGAGAGAAATCCAATTGTTGCATCTATGCTCTGGGAAAGCTCCTCTTAAAGGAGAAGCATGAGATCATGTCCGAACCAGTGTGGGAATCAATCCTTCGTCATTGGGAATGACAACAAATATTAACGCATTAAAAACGGTAAACCTCGGATTAACCATTGTCGAGGAGCCTGGGGTCACTTGTTGGTAAACCTTGGTTTATGTCAAGGAACCTTCAAGGGGATTGAGCTTGTTACTCTGCCCTTGTGTGCGTATCGCATCGTAGACTATTCCCCCATGTATTTTTGTTTCTGTTGGTAACCATAGTGACCATATTCTATAGGATTCTTCCTAAGGTGACGGTGGCGGGAAGATCCCACTGTACCTGGAGGAAAGACGTCGGCTAGACTCACTTGGATTTTCGGGGTTCTCTTCACTCGAGGACGGTTTAGTGGAGAAACTTGTGCCAGTTATTCATTAAGAAGTTGTTGGTAAACTGTTCCAACCCACTATTTCTGTATTGAACTCTGCGACGGGATTTCATCACCAAACTAGTTTCTACCGAAAGTTACTGTTTTGGCGTTTGATTGATCTCCTAGATTCTTTAGGTGTGTGATTCAATTTTTTTGGTTCTTTAGAGGCTTTAGGTGGTTTTCATTGAGATTTTACTTTGTTTTCGTGTGAAGTAGTTAAAAGTTTTTAACCGTGGCTGAATTACCGAGGAAGTCCCGTAGACTTCGGGGTCAACCTCCTGAGTTTTCACCAAGCCAGCTTGAAGGGCTACGGGCCCTGGTAACTCCTAGAGATAGTAGAAGTGGGTCACCTGAAAGAGGAGAATCTGCTTTGGTGGGATATCCTAATTTTTCAGTGTTAATAGCGGATTATAGTATGCAGCCTGTAACCGTTTCAGAAGTTACTGTTAGTGTTTCATCTACTAGTGATATAGGTGAAGAACCTAAAATATCTGAACCCAAATCTGAAATTGCTGCTATTCCAATATCAGGGTTTGCTTCTCCAGCTTCTAGTGGTCCTAGTTCACCTAGGGTAGAAGCGATAATTACCCAAAATCTTCCTTCTGGACTAATAGCTATTGAAGAACTTACTATTCGGAAAACGAAGAAGGCATCTCTATTCCAGAAGATCGACCTGTTTTAGACCTTAGGGAGCGTGAATCAATCTTTTATAGTCCACCTAGGAGCAATGCTTGGTATCTTTCATTGACTGATTTTTTGGAAAACCCGGGACTAAGCTTTTCACCACCTCGTATTTCTTATCACCCAACACCTAGAGGTTACTATCCTCCGTTGAATATGTCCAAACAGTCGTCCATGTTTTCTCAATCTCTGGAAGCCTTTTTGTACGGAGGTCCTTCTGTTCCCGCTGGGTATCAGTCCATTTCTGGTACTTTTTTGGGAGCATCTCCTCAACCTATTGAAAAAAAGTTATTAACTGGAAATAATGGTACTAAACCGTTGAGTGTAGAAGATATTCTCATGATGTCAGGTTCTATTCCCAATCCTCAACCGCAAGGTGGCCAGTCATCGCCTGGGGGGCAACCTCAAGGTACCCAATATGTTCCTGGGGGGCAACCTCAAGGTACCCAGTATATGCCTGGGGGGCAACCTCAAGGTACTCAGTTTGTGCCTGGGGGGCAACCTCAAGGACAATACATACCTATGGGATAGTACATTCCTCAAGGTCAACCCCAGACTTAGTATGTACCTCAAGGTCAACCGCAGTATCAATATGTACCTCAAAGTCAACCTCAATATTAATATGTACCTCAAGGTCAACCCCAGTATCAATATGTACCTAAAGGTCAACCCCAGTATCAGTACGTGCCTCAAGGTTATCAACCCCAAGGTCAGTACCCAACCCAAAGTTACCAACCACCTTCTGGTCAATCATATTATCAACCCTACCCTCAACCCGGTTATGGTCCTCAATATCCTCAACCTGTTATGGGTCCATACCCCAGAACGAATTTAGTGTGGGATCCATCTCAATCCCAACAAGTTTTGCAATCGAATGCGCAGTTGTCATCTCAAATTCGACAACCCTTGGTTTCTGGTTCATCCCAGCAACCTGTCCAGTCTACTGTTCAAACTTCTGCACCTTCTGTAGTTTCTCAGTTTGGGCCTAGTACACCTCGTACTCCGCCTCAAACGTCTACTGCAACTACTGCAACATCTACTGCATCTACCTCACCTTCTTCTGGAGTATCGACAGCTCCGGTTTCTATTGTCCCTGCATATACTCCTCATACATCTTTCCGTCAGTCTGGACCCACGGTCCACACTTTGGTTCAGATGCCTGTAGGAAGTACGGTTGTCACCACTCAACCTCAATTTAATTAACAACCATACCAAGGACAGTACCAATACGGTCCTGCTACATAGAAACCAGTCTATCAGTATCAACCGTACCCTGGGTATACATATCAACAACCTCAACAACCCCAGTATGGTCCAGTTAATCCTGGTTTTGCAGGAGGACATAATATCCCAAATGCAATTCCAATTCCTAGTTATCCTGGATATCCTCCTCCTGGGGATGGCCTGCAGACCCAGAGTTTTAGGGATCCTAATCGTCAGTTATCGTTTATCGCAACTTTGGACTTGCCTCACTTGATGCGCCTTACGAACGATCCAATTAATTATCTTTAGTATTGGCCGCCAATGCCGCATAAGTTGCCCAGTGATATTTCTAAGTTCGAAGGTAAGCCAGGGGAGGACCTGTCGAACCATGTGATGACTTACCACCTCTGGTGTGCGTCTAATTCCATTTCAGATGATTCAATTTGTTTACGACTTTTCCAGCTCACTCTAATTGGTCTTGCGGCCAAGTGGTACATCGAGTTACCGCGAGCCACTTTTTATAACTTTAGTCAGTTAGCTAATTCGTTTTTAACTCATTTTCAGTTGCCAGTCAGATATGACAATGGCACAGAATTATTAACTTCATTAAAGCAGTCAACGTCCACTTACATCTCAGATCATATCCATGAATGGAGACGTCGATGGCGTTTAGTGAAATTTTTTATCCCAGATCAGATCTTAGTTGAATGGTTTGTAAAATCTTTACTGCCCAAGATCACTGAGGATGTGGCTAAGGTCAGATTTGTTACTGAGGAGCAAGTAATTGCTCAAGCATAGTACCTTGACTTAGTTTATACTTAGTCAGGTACGTTACACGAGAAAATCCCCGATCTACCCAAACAAAATCAAATCGCTGCAACTCATTCAGGTTCTCATGCCACTGATGGCATGATTGGTACGGTTAATACCAAACGTAAGAAGAAGTCTTCCAAGAATTCTTCTCCTATCATAACCTTTCCAGATTCCCTGACAGGAGATTCTTTAGCAGAACTTTCCGCCGATATTCATGTTGTAGATTCATCTACAACTAAATCAAAAACTGGTGGTAAGAAGAAAGGGAAGAAGAAGAATAAAACAACTAAGAATTCGAAAGAGAAACCAGAAAAAGCGGAATCAACTGATGAAAAACGCAAACCTCATTATCCATGTCTTATTTGTGATGAAGAAAATTTTACAAGAGACTGCCCTCATCGTGCAGAGGTTGCGAAAATTGTCAAAGGTTCCCAAACTCCTGCTGTTTTGAAGAATCCTTTTCCAAATCAAGACAGTAAGATGATAGGTTCGTCCTCCAGTGCCAATGAAGAACCCATATTGATGATGTCCCATGTTAGGATTGCGACTCGATCGCAAGATTATGGCAGTAAAAGTCTTGTTGATGGTAAAGAAGCAGAATCTTCTCATTCGAATCCATCAACCTCAGCTCCCAGTTCCGATCCACTACAGATCGAGAAACCTTATCCAGACTTAGTAATCAAACCACCCACAAAGGGTGTACTTCGAAAGTCTGCTTTCAATCCACATGCGAGAGCGGCTCAGAACTATATCATTGTTGAGGATTTAGCTGTTTCACCCTCAGCAATGTCGGCTTTGGAAGTGCTTCAATCATGTCCAACACAACATAAACTACTTTTGTCGGCTATAGGAGTTGTTGACGTTCAGGACCCGAACCTTATAATCTTCGATCTAGAAAATAGTGCACTGCGCTTACCTCATCAAATGGTTGTCCAGATTCCCGTGATAGTCAAAAGCAGACCTGTTCATAGGAAAGTGATTGATGAGGGAGATTCCACGTGTATTATGTCGATACAGTGTTGGAGATTGCTTGGTTCTCCTTCACTAAATCAATCTCCGACGATTCTAAAGGCCTTTGATGGCCGTGGGTTTCATCCTTTTAGCATTCTATAGGATTTACCTATAGGGGTTGAAGGTAAAACCGTTAATCTAGATGTGGAGGTGGTTGATGCCCCTCTAGATTACAACCTTCTCTTGGGCCGTAGTTGGTCTTACGCTATGACAGTTGTCGTTTCATCGGTCTTTCGGCTTATCAAGTTCCCTCATAATGGAAAGATCGTAACCTTAGACCAGCTTTCTTACTTTTCATCCGACCCAGCCTCTGCTGAGAGCATTCAGCATGTTGGTAAAGCGACAATCCCATATAAGGATGTTGGAGTAGGACTAGTTAAAGATTCCGGTTTACTGGGCACTTTTCCTTTTCCTCCTATCAACGCCTCGTCTTCTACTGCAACCATTCATATGATTTCATCAGATACCATTGTTAATGATGATCCTTGGATCATACCTTCTGAATATGAGATAGACTCATTTGGTACTTTTATGCCTTTGAGTCCGTATGAACTTGCGTATCAGACCGTGCAGTCGTTCTCCGACACAACATCAACCCAAATCGACTTAATGAATGTGGTCCATGAGGAATCACTTTCGCCATCAAACTCGGATTCAATAACGTTTTCTGAACTTGTTCAAACTGATGAGCAAATTCGTGAAATCCTATGCGTCGATGAGTTACCATGGGAAGATCTCCTTCACAGATCTTCGTTTTTACCCGAGGGCGATCATTTTGAAAATGATTTTTCATCAATTTTTACGACTGAATATGTCAAAGACGCTCAGAATCCAATGAAACATCCCGATTTTGAGTTAAACTTGGGAAATATTTCTCGAACTATTCCTCTTGACATTTTAGTTAAGCCTGGAATTATTGAAAACGTTCATATAGGTGCCTCTTGTACAGAAGATGAAACTCAAACATATAAGGCCCTATTTCAAGAATTTCGTGATGTGTTTGCCTGGTCATATGAGGAAATGCCAAGAATTGACCTCGCAATTGTAGTTCATGAAATCAAAACTTACCCGGATGCTAAACCCGTCCGGCAACGTTTGCGTCAGATTCACCCAAGAAAAGCTGCTGCGATTAAAGTAGAAGTTGAGAAATTACTTAAAGCAGGTTTCATTTATCTGATCCCGTTAACGGATTGGGAATCGAATATTGTTCCTGTTAACAAAAAGCAAGGAACAATAAGAATATGTATCGGCTATAGGGACATTAATCGAGCTTGTCCAAAGGACAATTACCCCACTCCCTATATTGATCAAATCATTGATGATTGTGCCGGTAGCGAAATTTTCTCCTTCATGGATGGTTTTTCCGGATACAATCAAATCAATATTATACCTGCTGATCAACCAAAAATGGCATTCATTTGTCTGTGGGGGACATTTGCTTAATGCAAATTACATTTTGGGCTTAAGAACGTCGGGGCAATTTTTCAACAGGCCATGTCTTATGCTTTTCATGATATCAAGCACATTGTGCAACCCTATCTCAATGACTTGCCTGCTCATTCATTTCATCGAGCTGATCATCTCGTCCATTTAAGAGAAATCTTTATGAGGTGTAGGCATTATCGGATTAGGCTGAACCCCAACAAGTGTATTTTCAGTATTGAAACGGGTCGATTACTGGGGTTTGTTGTTTTGAAAGTCGGCATTTGCGTCGATCCCTCGAAGGTTGAAGCCATTATAAAATTGCCTCCTCCTTCGAGTCTTCGTCAACTCCAAAATTTGCAAGGGAAAGCAAACTTTTTACATCGATTCATCCCTAACTACGCCGAGATCACAAAGGGTTTTACCTGGTTGTTGAAGCAGAATACTTCATTCTTTTGGGACGAGATAGCTGAGAAATTTTTTGATGCGCTAAAACGAACATTGACCCATGCACTGTTGTTGCATCCTCCCAACTACAACTTACTTCTTGTATCTCGTCGCCTCCCATTCCACCATCGGAATGGTATTAGTTCAAGGAGATGAATTCGGTACTGAACATGTGATATATTACCTTAGTTGCACGCTAAATCCAACTGAGCTAAAATACTCACATGTGGAGAAATTGGCATTGGCAGCTGTTCAAGTTGTCCAACATTTTCGTCATTACATTTTACTACGTAAGACTACAGTTATTTTTGATTGCAACCCTATGATCTATATTTCGACCAAGAAATTTCTAGGGGGCAAGTACTCCAAATGGCTTGTCATCCTGCAGGAGTTCGACTTGGAATTTGAAAAGTCTAAGTCCAAGAAATCTTTATTTTTTGTGGAATTAATGTGTGACTTCCCGCGTGCTGACACGGAAATTGTGGCGGAGGAGCCCATTGCGGACGAATCCTTGTTTCTAATCAACACTTTAGATCCGTGGTACGGGGATATCATTGTTTATCTCCAAACCCAATCCTTTCGGCAAGATATTTCATGATCAAAATGTTGAAAACTACGATTCCAGTCCCAACAATTCAAAATTCTTGGAGATAATCTTTATCGTCATGGGGCGGACTCTGTTTTTTGACATTGTTTGACTCATGAGGAAGCTGAAAGGGTCCTAAATGACTATCACGTTGGAGCGTGTGGCGGTCATATGTCTGGGTATGCCACAACCCAAAAGATATTGTGCGCTAGCTATTTCTAGCCGTCTATGTTTAAAGATTGTATTATTGCGGTCCGAAAATGCCACAGCTGCCAAATTTTTGATCGAAAGATGCACACTCCACCTGCTCCTCTTCACCCTATCATTGTTTTTGGTCCTTTTGCCAAATGGGGTATCGATTTTATTACATGTAACCCTCACTCTGCCGAGTGGCATGCGTATATTATCCTTGCGGTAGATTATTTTACCAAGTGGGCCGAGGCGATGCCAAAAATTGAGGCAAACGGTAAAACAACTGCGATTTTCATATTCAATCATATAATTTCTAGGTTTGGTGTTCCACAAGCGATTATCACTGATCATGGGCGTCATTTTCGAAACATTATGATGACTGAACTTACAGGCCAGCTTGGCTTGCGTCATGACAGTTCAACTCCTTATTATCCACACACTAATGACCTGGTTGAAGCCATCAACAAAGTTCTAGTCATCATGATTCAACTAATCAATGGGATTCATCGGTCAAATTGACACAACATGCTATTTTTGGTGCTTTGGGCATATCGAACCTCAATAAAAACATCGACAAGTTTCACTCCTTTCCAACTAGTTTGTGGTCTGGAAGCTGTGTTACCCATTGAGTGCGAAATCCCGTCATTGCGAATGGCCATCGAGTTTCTTCCAGCCACTTCCGAAGAGGAACGACATTTGTTATACTTGGATCAGCTAGATGAGAATCGACGCGATGATGCATTAGCGATTGAATCTCATGCAAAACGTATTAAAGCCCAATATGAACGAAATGTGACCCCTCGAAATTTTTCGGAAGGAGATCTAGTCTTATTGTACGATCAGGAAAATGATAAATTAGGCACTGGAAAATTCGTGCCTATGTGGCATGGTCCCTATGTTGTCAAGCGAAAGCTAGCGAAAGGGGCTAGTAAAAGGGGCCTATGAATTGGTAGACTTTGACGGGGTATCTTTAGGTAAACCCAAAAATGGTCTTTACCTGAAGAGGTATTATGTTTAAAATGAGTGTGGAGATTTTTTAATTAGGATAGTTTTTCTTCTAGCTAGTGTGTTTTAGATTAAAAAGTGTGCTTAGCTTAGAGAGAGTTTTTCGTCGTTATTCCCGCTTATCTTGGTTTTACTCTTGATGTCGCAGATGTCGACGCCTCTCCAAACATACATTGGTTTCGCTGATGGTGCTTGTCATAGTACATGGAATATTCCTTCCGCAGCTTGGGTTATCTATTCGCCCTTTGACGAGTTCGTATCTATGCATGGGGTAAGCCTCGGTCAAACAACAAACAACATTGCAGAATATAGTGCAGTGATTGAGTTATTATATGAATCTATTTCATTTGGGATTCGAAGTTTGATAGTGAGGTTAGATTCTGAACTCGTTGTATTACAACTTAATAGAGTATACGCCATTAGAAATCCAGTATTATTGAGATTATTTTTGAGAGTGCATCTCTTGGAACGTGATTTGACTATATTGAATATCAGCATATTCCAAGATCTTTAAATACATTAGCAGATGCAATTGCTTCTCAAATGTTAAATAGACATGTGCAATAATCATACAAGTAAATTTAAAAACATTCCATAATATGTTTAACAAGATAAACCGGTAATAGTGATACCATATAATATAGGAGTGTGTCAAAATATACATCGTCCTCGATCATAGGTTGAAAAACACCTTATGATCGGCAAAAATGATAAGTACAAAAAGCCAAAATGTCATATGTGACTACAATAGGCGATCATCCCATCACTGGTGATGATCTCGATACGAAACCACTGCATGAGCCACCTTACAAAGGAACCTCCTAAAAGGTCCTGGGACCCCAATCACATAGCGCTAAAGTCGACAAGGGATGTCATCTATGCTGGTCTCTGGAATGTCCCCTGTAAGGCGCTCTAGATGGCTCTCCAACTCAGCCAAAGTCTTTGCTGATTCGTCCTGTGGGGCTAGAGCTGGTGCAACTGGTTGTTTCCTCTCGTAAGGCAAGAGAGCGGCTGGTCACCGTGGGCCCACATCTGCATTTGAAACTTTTACTATCACTTTTGGGACGATATAAAAACAAAAAAAATTAAATTAGGAAAATGTTGAAAATGACTTTACCTGAGTCATCCCATTGCTCTCCTGGCGGAAGAGCCATGTCTGGGTCCCCACGAAAATCAATCCCAACATAAGGAAAGTCTTGGATAGCAAAAAATTGTTTCTCCAACCATTGGAAATACTCAGGTTTGAACCGAATGACCTCGGTCCCCTCATCAGGATGACGGGCCATAACTGCAACCCATCGCATCAGTTTGGCCTCTCGAGGAAGCCCAACTCCAACAGTGAGGTGCTGCGGGATCAACATCGGAACCCTCTCCAGACCAAAACTCACAACTATAGCACCATACCCAAAAGTCTTTAGTTGTCCATTTTTGGCCTTGGTCAGTTGGCCTTTCACATTGGCCAACACAGCATCACACCAGTTGAAAATGGTGCCTCGAAAGCAATCGATTGCCATCCGCATCTGGGATCCGGTGGCAATGTGTAGCACTGCACTACCGCAGAGTCTAGTAACTGTAAACCCAATAACCATGAGTTCACGACGAGATATGGTTTTGATATCTATCCCTTTGTCCCGGTTCTGGACATTGCAGAACTCTAGCCGGAGGCTCTCGACATACTAGCCACCTGCCTTGGGACCAAATAGAGTCAAATGTTCACCCCTCCTGGGCAAACCAATCAAAAAGTATATATCTTTTGGCTCAATTTCAAGCTGGTTCCCACCAATAAAGAAGCATTGGTCCTGTATACTCCATCTATCAACCAGCCATTACAAAAAGTCCACCTGGGTCGTCATGCCAGGTATGGCCCAGAATTTGTATAAGCCACATGTCTTTAATGCATCAATCGAAGGTTGATGATTCATCGTGGTGAGATCCACATCCTCATGCTCCTGTTTGCGCCAATCAAGCATGATGTTTATCCTACATCCACGTAAAAAGGCGAATTAGAATGCATAAAATTGATTTCTTTAGGTAATTTTTGAGTTAGTTAGGTTTTTACAAACCTTTGCGTGGGGTACGCATCCCCTTGTTAGGGATAGTGCATGAGGTCCGCACCTTGCCTTCATGGCAGGTGCGTACCCCCAACTTTTTTCCCATTGCAAAATAGTCAGGGTACGCGGGTCCCCTGTGGTAAACCCGCAGACCCCCGCGCGCGGGTTTTGAAACCTAAAAACCTCCTAAAAATAAAAATCAACCCCTAAAAAAAAATTTCAAACGGATAGAAATGAAGAGTAGCATGATGTGGATTACCTGGAGGAGACGGCGTTCGATTCCGATGGACGGATTTTCCGCAATATTCACGGGATGTTTCTGGTCAAAAGCCCTTTTTCTCACCCAAATCTCAAACAATAAAAATGAATGGTAAAAAGTCCTTTTTATAATTTTTTTGAGTAAATAAATTCCAAATTTGTTTATGTTTCACTTTGAAAAGGGTGTTTTTGCGACATTTTTACCCATTTTAAATAGGTATGAGTAATGTTTGAGTTTTTGTTCAGGATAATGGATTTTTTCAGGCGAAATCGGTCATTTTCAACAAAAAAACATTAGAGTCACCTTTAAGCTCTTTTCTAACTCCTAAAACATGAAAGGATTGCTGATTTTCTCTTTTTAAGCTTGTTAAAATGGAACTAAAAAGACGGTCCTCTTACAGCCCTTTTTTGCCCGTAAAAACACGAAAAGATTGTCGGGTTTTTGTCGTTTCAAATTCGATATTGGTCATAAAACGATGTGTCATTGATCGCTTTTTTACTTTTTCGGATTAGAGGCACTAATTACGAAAAGTACTCCTTGTTCGTAAAAGATCAAGTGGTTCTCTCAAGTATTATTTTATACTTTTTCGGGCTTGGGAGACACAAATTTACGAAAAAGGTCAACCCTGGAGTCTTCTTAAGTTTTTTCAGACTCTCTAAAAATGAAAAACGTCGAGCTTCTCCTATACTAGACTCATTGAATTTCGACAGTAAAGGACCTGTTCACTTACAAACAGGAACGGACCACTCCTTCTTAGGGTTCGAATTTAAACTAAGTTGGACTCATCCGAAGGACGAGCTTATAGTCAAGCATATGTTATCCTATTCAAGCTTGTAAAAAATAAAGAGGTACTTGCCAGAAATGGTGGGGGAAAAGAGAGGAAAATGAGCCTGTTTGTCATACTTTGTAACCACTCTTGAACACGACACTTTCATTCACCTGGGTTGGGGAAATCTTTTGCCTAACAGTTGATCAAACCACATTGAAAGTCTTCAGCCGGTTTCTGGGTATTAACTTTGGGTCAATCATCACCAAACCATCTGCTGTGTCGTTATTGTCGAGGGTTAGTGCGAATAAAGCCATTCATCTGCAAAATATCTGTCATCCATTTGACCATCCCTGAGTCAGTCCTTGCAACTAAATTTCTTCAAACTTGATCTATGATTTCGTGTCGTAGGCTTGCCTACGACGGATCGTTTTCTATCGACTTCAGCTCTTTATCTAGAAAGATGATCTAGAAATCACCAGTACCTTGGGATCTGCATACCTCAATGGCAGGTTTCTCGCCTTCGACGATAGGTTGCATCATTGACCTTCGATCGAAGGATTCCGTGACATGTTCGCCATCGACACATCTAATCACATCTCATGGATTGTACTGAGTACTTTGAGAGCCATTGTCATTATTGGTGGTTTGTCTCACACTTGTTAATAGTTTACATCATCAATTGGTAATCAAGTGGTTTCTACCATGTTCGGCTTCGACACATTCATTCGCATGGATAGAATCCTACTATTTCGGGAAGTAGAAATGAAGACCCTGGATCTAGTTTCCACCATCCAGGCTGCGGGGAATTTTGTATTCATTATGTTGTAGACTATTCATAAACAGATGGTTGTGTCCATACTGTGTCTACATGTGTCTATACTTGTGATGTATTACAAGATCATTCTTATATTAGAGAAGTAGTCAGTTTTCTAGTTAGTTTTGATCTGAGTATGGGAATGCCTACCTCAACGATGATATGATCTCATCTATATATATATATATATATTGCATTTGAATGTTTTTACAGGTTCCAACTGGGATCTCCACAAGATGATCCTCAAAATGATAAAGTACTTCACTCTTCCTAAATGATAAATGAAATCCTCATCTACTACAGACTTCGCACTTTAGGGGGCAATCTATTACATAAAAATATTGTCACCATGACTATTTGTAGTCAGTATGGGTCTATCATCACTTATACTAGCCTCCTAAGCAAGTCTCAGACCTTAGCTCTTCATGTCAAGCTTTGCAAATGAGAGAAATATATTGAAAATCAATATTACTCTGGTTCTGCACTTTCTCTCACTTTGGCCTGTGGGCCCGCATCCTTTGTTCATATTACCCGCGTATCTGCACGCTCTGTCTGTAAAGGGGTGGGTGCATACCCCTGTAAAGGTCAAAAAGGCGCAAGTTTATCCTAAAAAACTCACTTTGGGTTAATTCTAGATGTTTCTAGAAGGAATTTTGACGTGGATTGTTTGCTCCAAGATGGTTCATGCATCCCAAAAGAGAAGGAGCTAATCCCTTGATAGGAGGAGCTACCCCTTTGAAGGAGGGCTTTATCCCTTTAAAGGAGGACCTAGTAACTTCCCTCCATTGCACTATAAATTAAGGCATTGGGTCAGTTACTGGAGAGCTTAGAAGCTGAACATTTTTTAGGGTAAATGCTGATGGAATTGGGACTTCCTAGTTAAACTTGAGAGGAGAGATCACATACCTTTTGGTTTCATTGGGAAGTGAGTGAAACTTGTCAAAGTAGAGGAGCCTTCTTGTCGGACCCTGGCAGGAGCTTGTACAGCATCAAGGCACAGGTTGTAAAGTTCTTCTTTCATTTGAATTAATACAATCAGATTCATTTTTCTCTCAACAAATTGTCTTATGTGGTTTGTTTCATAATCTCCTTGATCATTATGATGAATATGCTTTATGATATTGGCTTTTCAGGTGCTATTTAATTTTTTGCTTGTTTGTGTTTGCAGAATTACACTTCAAGGAAGCTCATTTGGA
>APFE030979996.1:0-14269 GCA_000404065.3 Pinus taeda
GATATAATTTAATGGACCATTAGATTTAAATGATAAATAAAAATATTATTAAATAAATATACGATGTACCAATAATATTAATTTAATTTGAATTAGTTAGGTTTTGGATATATATATACATTTATCAATAAACAAGTACATTTAGTTAAATTAACAAATGAATACTTTTATTATATAATTTACCTAATTTAACTAATTTCTTAGAATAATAATAATTAAATATAACAAGAATATTATTGGTTTGACTCGGGTCATTAGGTCAGAATTAGTCGTTGGCAATATAGCCGTTGGAGTTTCTGCACATACTATTTAACAAGCTAAGCTGGATTGGCTCTTCAACTTGTCCTAACGATGAACCACACTGGTTGGTTCGAAACGCATCGACAAAAGAATATTTATGTGATTTCGCCGAAAATTCACTAAACAATGTTATGGATCACAGAAGTCTAAATTACTTAATGTTGAAATACTTAAACTTTCTTTATATAGAAATCTTATCTAAGAGGAGAATTCTAATATAACTAGGTATACATAAATTCTAAATATAATAATAGTTATTTCTATTATTTTCTTCTTTTGTTAAAATTAAATACATTCTAAGTTTTAAACTAGCCTTAATTGGTTGATAATGATAAAACAAAGAACTTTTCCCACTTAGCTTTATAATGACTCCTTTGTCATAGGTAGAGCCTCTGCTTCAAGGAAACGTCTATAGTCTCGGTAGGGATACCTTTTAACCATTTAATCGTCTATCATCCCATCCATTTCAGAGTATAATTAAAAGAATGAATGCAAAAATATGCCTTCATATTTTGTATCACTTTTCTTTTTTCCTATTTTGCAAGATAAAAAGCCACTGTCCTCGTTTGGTGGCCAGCTATTTGACAATGCCATTCACTGGTTGTAATTTAACTAAAGAAGCTAACTCATGATGAGACCCCTTGTCTTATAATTATAAGCCATTACCCTGTTTTGGTATGCAGTATTGGTAATGTCAGTTGAACTATTCCCAATGATCATAGTAAGAAGGCTTGTAATAAGAACCCTTATTTTTATATCAAATATATTTTAGAATTACACTCTGAGTAATCATAAACTTTGATGAATGGGATGAACAATTTTCTCCTTAAGAGAGCATGGATGACAGGGTAAGAGTTGAATATGCTAAGATTGAATTAGTTTTTGTTTTTGTATTGATAACCATTTTTGGCCATTTAAAACATTAAAATGATTTACAGTCCTTCTAAATCTTGAGAAGATTTCACAAAAATTAAATGGGGTTTCAAAATCTAAATATATCTAATTTCCTAGAAATTTTCCTTTTGTCTAAGGTTTCCATTTTTAAAAGTAAATATCAAAACTATTTGTTTTGAGAAACTTTTTCAGTATAGCAAAGGCCAATGGAAGATATATTACAACTTTATTTTCCAATAATCCTAAAAAATATGAACACAAATTTTGCTTAAAATTGAATATTTATAAAGGGAGAAGGGGTTACCTCGTCAATTGAAGAATTTTTTCAAGATAAGGCCATTAACAGGAAGACAATCTCTCTTACTTGATAGATCTTGCAATATGAAATTAGAATGGCCTATCTTCTCATTGATTTGAAATGGTCCAAGCCACATTTTCTGGAACTTAGTGTGTTTTCCTTTATCCTCATGGGCTTTGTCCCATTTCGGAACTAGATCACCAAATTGTAATTGTTTTGAATTGAATGAAGTTGAATCAAAAGATGACTTGATAATTTGTTGATGTTTTGCATGTATAATTCTAGCTTTTTCCCTTTCCTCTTCTAATTTTAAAATTTGATCATGTCTTAGTTGAGTAGAAGATGAGGGACTTTCTTCAACAAACTACACTAAAGCTAGAGATGGAAGTATCAAATTGGTTGGTATGACAAATTCCTTCCCATATACAAGATTAAATGGAGAAGTACCTATGGAAGCCTTCTGTGTTATTATGTCAGCCCATAGTGCAAATATCAAAGATTAATGCCAGTTTTTATGATTCTTCTCAATAGTTTGCTTAATGATTTTGATAAGATTTTTATTGGTGGATTATGCTAAACCATTACCTTGGGGATAGTAATTTGCAGAATATTTCAATTTAAACCCTCTTTTGAGAGCGAACTCAAACATAGAATTTCCATAGAAATAAGATGCATTATAAAAAACAAGAGCTATGAATTCTATAATTGCCTCAGAGTTTGTTGTCTTTAGAGGAATTGATTCAACCCACTTAGTAAAGTAATCAATAGCAGTAAGGATATACTTATGTTGTTTGGATGACTGTGGAGTGATTTCCCCAATGATATCCAATCCCCATTGCTCGAAAGGCTATTCAATGTTGACTGGTTGCAAAGGGAAAGTTGGTTTTCTCTGTCTTCCACTGGAGATTTGACAACTTCAGCATTTCCTTACGTATTCGTGAGTGTCTCTGAATAGGGTGGGCCAATAATATCCAGCATGAATGATTTTGTGGGCTGTTGTATTAGCTCCAAAATGTCCTCCTGCTGGTCCGTCATGTAGCTCCTGCAAAACTTTTTGCGCTTCAGGTTTTTCTAGGCATCTTAATAGAATTGAATCATAATTTCACCTAAAAAGTACATCGTCAACAATTATGAAGTTTTTCGCTTTTAATCTAATGGCACATTTGTTTTTATAGGAAATATTAGAAGGTGCGTATCCATTTTTTAAGTAGAAAATCAGATCTGCATATTGTGATTCAGGATCTATGATACTTATCTGATTGATTTCTTCAGTGTGTTCTGTACCTTCTCATTCTTGAATGTTGGATGATCCTGCTAATAACCTGCAAAAACCTTGTCCTCTGACAATCTTTGTTGGCTTGATTTCTAAGTCATATTCTTGTAATGCTGTCACCCAATTTTCTCATTTTTCTCCTAATTCCCTTTGAATTAGTAATTGTCTTACTGCTGAAAAAGGAACTATAACTTTTGTGTGAGCTTTTTAGAGGAAGGGTCTGTAGTGTTTGACTGCTTTATACATAGCAAAGGCTTTCTTTTCAACTTCTAAATAATTAAGTTCAGCACCTTGAAGATTTGAACTGTAAAATGAAATTGGTGCCTCCAAGTTTAGATCATTAATCTGAGTAAGCATTGTCGCATAAGACGAGGTGGATGTGAGAGTATATAGTATGAAATGACTTGACAAATTGGGAGTGCTTAAAGCGGGGGCATTAATTATTGATAGTTTGATAGAATCAAATGCCTCTTTTTCTGCAGATCCCCATCTAAACACCGTATTTTTCTTAATCATTGTTTGCAATGGTAAAATAATCTAGGAAAAATCTGGAACGAATCGTTTAACAAAGTTAATTTGACCCAAAAACGACTGCATGGATTTTTTATTATGAGGAAATGGAATATCAGAAATCTCTTTAATTCTATCTGGATCAATATAAATACCATCTTTTGAAACAATGAAGCCTAAGAGCTTTCCTTAATTAAGAGCAAAAAAGGACTTTTTTGGATTGAGTGAGATACCATACCTTCTGCAGCATTCAAAGATTTGTTTTAAATCATGTAAATGATTAGATCTTTTCATTGAAAATACAGTAATATCATCTAAATAGACAACTACTATTTTATTGATCAATCCTTTGAATGCTATATCCATTGCTATTTGGAATGTAGCTCCTGCGTTGATAAGTCCAAAAGGCATTTTTTGGTAAGCATAAGTTCCCCACTTAGTTCTGAAGGTAGTTTTAAGCCTATCATCAGGATGTACCAAAATCTGGTTATATCCTGAAAAACCATCTAAAAAGGACATTAACTCATAACCAACTATTGAATGGAGTATCTGCTCCATGGTAGGTAAAGGGAAGTTATCCTTTTGGCTTGCTTTATTAAGATTTCTGAAATATATGCAAATCCTGATGTCGCCATTTTTCTTTCTGACAAGCACCATATTGGACACCCAGTTTGAATGTCTGACAGGGAAAATGATCTTAGCCTTCAAGAGTTTATTTAGTTCGGTTTTTGTTTGACTCTCTAAGTTATGATGAATTTTCCTTAACTTCTGTTAGACTGGTTTTTGTTCAGAAAGCATTGGAATAGTATGTCGAATGATCGATGCATCGTATGTTTTCAAATCATCATATTTCCAAGCGAAGACATATTTATTTTTTTGTAATAACCTAATGAATGTTGTTCTTTCTTCCAAAGAAAGTCCTAATCCCAAATTGATGTTTCGAGGGCTTTCCTCAGTACCTAGGTTTATCAATTCAAATCTTAAAGTGGAACTTTGCAGCTTTAAATTGGTCACCTGTTTAAACCTGTCTTTAATATCATAAAGATCTTCTAGCTTAACCACTGGTTTTGGTATTCAGTTTTCTTCTTGTGTTTCCTTCATTTGAAGGTCATGATCACTTTCATCAATGATATAATCATCATAGGACTTGTCGGAAGTCAAGAAATTTAAAATGTCTTCATCATGATTGAACACTTGCCAATTGGTGACATTGTCGGGAATTGATGGTCTAAAAATTAACTCTACTGAAAATCTATCTGGGTTGTAATCTTTGAAAGGTAGGAGTTTAGAAGCAACATTAGCTAGCAAGTCTACTGCTGCATTCTGGGATCTAGGGATAGGAGAAATATTGAATGCTAAAAATTGAGATATGAGTTCCTGCACCAAAGACTGATAGTGTTTGAGATGAATAGAAAGACAGTGAATTGTATTTCTAACTTGTTTTGTGACAATTTCTGAATCACCAAACACTTTCAAGTATTGAACTTTAAGACCAATAGCTTTATATATTCCTCAAACTAAGGCCTCATATTCAGCCGTATTATTTGTGCATTCAAATTCCAATCTACATGATGACATAGTTTTTCTCTTTCAGGGCTAACTAAAATACACTCTGCTCCTGCACCTTCACTAGATTTAGACCCATCAAAGTATAGTGACCAAAATAAAGAATTATCAACAATTTTATTTACAGTTTCCTCAACAATATTGACACATCTTGATCTATCGGTTTGTGAAAAATTTTGAATTTGGGATGTGAAATTATTAACTGAGAAAGGAGAGGGTTGGGCAGTGAAATTGCCAAAGAATGATTTGGAAGAGTAATTCCCCAAAATATTGTTATTGAATGCTATGGGTTGATTCTCCTATTCAAATTCAGTGATAGTATGGGTCATATGTTTCTCATGTCGATTTTGATCTGATTTGGCTTTCCTTTATAGGGTAGCCACATATAGGACCAATCGGTATAAATATAACCGTGGAGTTTCTCAAACCAATCCCTACTCAAAATTAAACCATAAAATTCAGGTATATCAGCAATTAAAATATCAATTCTCTGAACCACTCGTGGATCAGTTGATAACTTGATAGTTACGGAGTTGATTTCCCCTAAAACCTGGACCTTGGTTCTATCCAACTGTACAATATGAATTGTAGAATTTTGGGGTTCAATGTTCAGTTTGGAACAAACTGAAGCTGGAATTATGTTAGAGGATCCCCTGAGTCAATCAAACAGTTGTGTATATTTCGATTATAGATCTCATAGATCAAGAGAAAAGGGGGACTAAGAATTTGATCTGTCCCTACTTAAAACTGCATCAGTAGCTTCAACTCTACCAGGAGGTGGTTGACCTGAATCATTTGCAGCTTTGGAGAACACAGTATTAGGAAGAGGTGAAGAGGGTACTGCATTTAGTTCCTTAAGAAGTAATTTTTGCTGATGTTTGAGTTTGCTAAGTTCAAACGGAGTAATGTTTTCCTTTGTCTTCTTCATATCATCAATAATATTGTAATCCATTGAATTTGATACTACCAACGTCTTAGATGTTGAAGGTATGTTTGAGGATGATGGTTGATTTTGGGATGTTATCGTCATAGATTTCTTTGTGGGAACCATTTCTTTTATAGTAGTGGTACCTACACTCCTTTTCTTTGAAATTGACTGAATAGGTTCAGGAGTACCTTTACTCCTGGTAGCTACAGGGAAAGATTCTTGTTCATTTTTTGTCTCGGAGTTAGGTAAAATGAAGTCCCACATCCCATGGAATTCGAAAATCTCCTCCTCTTCGGGTTCCTCGGATGGCAAGACTGTTTCATCTTCTTCTTCCTCTTCAGGATCTGAGTCTGCATTAGATATAGCATTTGGTAGTTTTGACTCAGGTTTCTTAAAATTTCTAAATGGCCTCTTTGTTGAAGTTCCAGCTACTTGTCTTTTGATTTCAACCATTTCATTTGACATAGTCTTGAGGAACTTTTGCATACCCTCCATATCATATGCATCTTTAGGGGTTTTCTTCTTTGAATCATCTTTAAAAGAAACTTTTTTGGATTTTCTATCTTCAAGAGAAGCTTTCTTTTCTAAAGTAATAATGTGTTTCTCTACAGCAAGCGCCTCTTTCATGTTTTCAACTAAAGTTGGTTTTGCAGCTCTATCTACAAAAATGGTTATATTTGAAGGTAGGGCTATTATATACCATTCACTTCTGATTTTCTCACTTGGTTTAGAGTCGGTTGGAACCTTATTCAAGAGTTTATTGAATCGCGAGTTGAATTCCTTGATAGGTTCTCTAGATTCTATCCTAAGATTCAAAAGATCATTGATTAATGTTGCTAAAGATCTATCATCTCCATACATAGTGAGAAACTGTTCTTGAAAAATGTTCCAGCTGGTAATGGATCCAAAGGGTAGGGAAAAATACTAGGACCCAGCTGATCCTTGTAAAGTATAAGGGAAGAGCCTAACGACAACATCTTCCTATGTCACTCCTTTTAAATTAACTGATAACATTGAATTGTTAATATGTTGTTCAGCTAGTGTTCTAGCATCTGGATTAAATTTCGGCAACCATTTTTCATGAGAATCTAGCAATGGATGTAATGTTGCAGGCATAGTGACCGCACCAAGACTATTCTATGGATTCTGAGCCATCGTAGAACTAATAACAAATGTTATTCTTGATGTTATTCTAGGTGTTTGGGGAGGAGTTGGTATTGAAGATTGAATAGGTTGGGAGGTTGAAGTTACTGATCCCTGCTGAATAGCAATGTGTAATGGAGGAGTGAATGGTTGACTTCACACTGGAGAAGATGAAATGGAGGATGATGATGAAAAGGTCTCACTGTCTGATCCTTCAGTGTTCCTTTTAGCCTTTTTCCTTTTCGGTAAAGGCATCTCAGTAGGTTCAATACCGAGCTTTCTACTTTGAAGTCTGGTGAGAGGGTGAGGTAGATTGAATTGTGAAGTCTCATTGCCTTGAGATACTTTAGATTTCTGTGGTGATATCGAAAAGCCTTAAAGTTTCTAGATGAGAGACTAAACTTCAGGAGACTCAAGACTTAATTGATATGGAGTATGATGGGATTGAGCAGAGGTAGTTGACTCCTCTTCTTCTTGTTTGAATACTGGTGTTCCAGAATGCAAACGGGAGGTCCGAGGTGAGGTGGAGGGATATTTACTCTCAAAATGATCTATAGGTTTTGGTTTACTCACCATTCATATTTCATGCCCTCATTCTAGCACAAAAAATTTTGATGCCTTGAAAATTGCTCCAACAGCATTGGGGAAAACCACCCGGTCCGGACCTTAATGCAGCTCCTTTTCCGTCTGGTGTGGTGGCTCCGACTAGAAATAATGGGACCAGTTTCCCAATGATGAATAAAAAGGGGGATGGATAAATGAGTGGTTTTCTAATAAAATGGTAATGGATGAATGATTTAATCTAAAAAAGTAAAAATATGAATAACTATCCTATCCTAGGAAATTTATGTTTTTAGTGTAACGTTTGATAATCTTTATCCACAAACAGCCATATAGATGACTCTATTGGTAAACAAAGACATTCATTCATATGATAATTACATTGTTCAAGTAGTTGAACAAAGTAATCATTAAAACATTATTACACTTATCCTTTATATATCATTGATACATATATGACTAAAAGAATAACATTCCTTTTACATTCAATAGTGAAAAATATAAGGATTGTTGTAGAAAACACATACATATATCCAATGATAGCAAGAGTAATCAAATAACGATCCACATGAAAGAATGAAACAAGATCATAGATAATAGTACCATATGTGTTGTGAATCACTCCTGATATCAATCGCATTCAAATTCCTTTTTCCAACATAGAAACACTTTCACATCAAGGCAATAGTGCACATCCCTTCAAAACTTTCTTCATTAGAATTTGGAATACTGGCTCAGTCTTTATAAAAAATATACCAGAAGCACAATAATGCAACTTCCATGGTTGATTTTTATCCAAAAACTGAGGACCCTTTCTAAATGAATGAAAGGGTCTATAAATACTAATTAAACTAACTAACTACAAAAATAAAATGCTATAAATTGGTACAACTAAATCTTGAGTATCTCTTCCACAATAGGTTTGTTGGTAGTCAGCAACACGATTCATTGTTTCAGTTGTTCTCCTTTTGATTTGAGATGGCAGATTGCAAGCATTGGTTCCAATTCTAGAGGATGACTGAGACGAGAATGGAGTTGAGCTGAGTATGTGGCATCATGGATTTTTGGAATGATACAACCGACCGCATCGGTTAAACATTTGAGAGTGGCCCTTTGATTGTATGATTTTACTAAGAAAAACCAATATGTATCCCAAGTTAAACTTTGGATGCTAGCGATTAATCTTCCATTCTTCTCGAACTCTTGATTGCATGTTTGCTCCAATGTCTTGGCTGACAACAATTTACTTGGGGTGCATTGTGAAATCATGTTAGACAGATATAGAGTGTTACTGATTAGCTTAATTAAATCACTTGTAGATAATCTACATCTGGAAACCTCTCTCTCTACTTTCATCAGTTGTGGCTGCCATTCTAGGAAAGGGATCTCCTTGTGTGATTCTAGGATTTTGGGTAGATTTGTCATGTGCCCCTCATTGGTGTCTTCCCAAGCAAGAAAGTTTGTCAAAGTCTCATCAGCCTGTTCCAAATCCTGCCTAGCATCAACTGATTTGTCAACTATTGATGTCATTATATCACAAAGGGGCTCAAGCAGAGAAATGTTATGACATAAAAGTCTTAACTGTGTAACCAATGCTTTGTTAATCTGTAGTGCTTCGGACCTAAAATCAACAGGTTGTGGAAGACTCTTGAACTTCTCCACTTGAAGTGAGAGCTGAGCGATTTGGTCATCTTTCGTTTTCATCATAAGTTCATTCATTGTCTTTAACCTGGCCAATGCTTTGGATAATTCATTTTGCTTTTGAATTGCGCTTGAGTCTATTCTTTGTTTCTCTTCAAGCAATTTCTTATTCAATTGATTGTTTAATTGTTGCTCTGTTGATAGTTGTTGTTCGAATAGTTCAATTTTCTGTTGTGCTTTAGACACCTGTGATTGCAATAAAACAATCGCTTGATCCTTTTCTTTAAGTAGATTAGTTACTTCCGATGCCTTGTCCATAGTGGCTGACGAATAAGCTCTGGCATACTGAGAAAGCTTTGTTAGGTCATCGGAAGGGTTAAACTCTCCTTTCCACACTACATTAGTTGTCTCTGTTTGTGTTGGAAACAGGGAAGATTGATCAGGTCTTCTGCTTTTCCTCTGTCTTTTCACTACAGCCCTGTGTTTGGGATTGTAAAAGACATCTAATGGAGGTATGTCCTCCACCTGCAAAATAATTTGATCGGAGGGATATTTTGGAATCATTTCTAAATCGGTGCTAGGGGGTAGGCCGCTAGTTCCTTCATTCGTAACCATTGTTGACGTTGTATCTTGTCCATCTGTTACTTTGGTTGTATTGGCACCTTTTGGACCTTCCAGATTGCTTATAATGGAGTCAAATTGCTGCCATTCTTAGATTAGTTTATGATTAATCTGAGTATCCACATCGATATTTTCGCTGACCTTGTCCTGTTCTTTTTTATGCTCTTTCTCCTGTTCTTTCTCCCGCTCTTTCTCCTGTTCTTGTTCTTTTCCTCTTTCGAGAATTTTTCCTACAGTAGGAGGTTTGTCAATGATTGTTGTTCAGGCTCTCTTGATTGTGTTGTTGGGGTAGTAGCTAATAAGTCCAAAGGTAGAGTTTGCAATCTCTGTTCTCTGAGCTTATTGAATTCTACTAGCCTGTCATTGTTATATCTCATTTTGGCTAGCATTTGTACTTGGAATAATGACTCTGTTGAAGAAAACAAGTCATCAAAATCATCTTTCTCACCATCAAACCTTGTAAGTTTGGCTTGTTCAAGCATGTTATAGGAAACTTTCCTTGGATCAAGTTGCTTATTAGGAATGGTTGCAAGGTTGAGCATGTTTATTTTCTTTGCTTCCTTCTCTACATGCTTGTAGTCATGCAAAGTATAAACACCGCATCTCAAAGGAAAATTAAGCCAAGCCTGCTTTTTTGAATTCCTAAGAGTCTTGGATGTTCCTGCGTTTGTAATTTGATAGGCCAATTCTCGAGCTAACAGCTTGTCAGGTATATATAGAGGAAGAACATGAGGTCTTGCAAGGATACTAAAAACCTTTATGTATGTGAACTTATCTTCCCCAAACCAATTTCCTACAATGGTTAGGTCAACCTCTGCTTCCGAAGAAATCTTTGGGGCAGGCTTATCAAAAATGGCATAGTAAATAGGCAACATAAAACCATTATAGATGGTACAAGTGGTCCGTATCGTGTGCTTTCCATAGCTTTTGGTGATAAATGTGAATTGGCATGGGGACTTGTGAAGTCCATCTCCACCCGAGTACAGGAAATTCGGAATTGACACAAAGGGTATCTAAAATATAAGTACTAAAATAAAATGGAGGAATAGACCTATCGGTCACGCGAGTTTTATTTCTAAACTCAAGAATTGCAATGGCTAACTTATCTGACAATATATTTCCCCAATCCATTAGTTTAGTGTTAACTGCCGCTTTGATTAAAGGAACCATTTCAATAGTGAATTTTGTAGAATCATGTAATCCCCAAATTCTACACATCATTGCCCCAGCATAACAGTAAGGAGAAAATAATGAATCTACAGAGTACTTACCTGAAGATTCATGTTTGTGACTTGCAGGGTTCTGTCTCCACTCCCGAATTGGGGCTGATTCAGTCTCATTCTCACTTGTGAACTTCTCAAGAAAGGCTTTATTGTATTTCTTTTGAGGTTCAGGAAAGTGATACATTTTCTTTAAATCATCAGGTTGAAATGAGCCGAAGACCCTTCCGTCAACTGTGCAAAATGTTCTTCTTAAAACCAGGATCTCCTCTACTGCCCATCGGACTACATCAGTGTATGGAATAATTTTTCACGAGCTGCTATTAGGTGTAGATATGAGTCAGTTAAATCTTTCAAGGAAGCCTCTGATTTTCTAGTTGAATCTGCGGCAACTTGTACTGATACTGTCTCAGGCTCCTCTGCTTCAATTAAATTATATATGCTTTGCCAACTTGGGTTTCCAAGGCCAAGACATGTAGTGTCTGAAATCAATCCCTTTTTTCTTGGTCCTGGATCAGTGGTGGATTGCATTGTTACTGCAGGAGCCACTGTTGCCACGGATCTCTTGGATGTCTTTCCCATTTGGCTTGAACTTGTTGTTTTGGCGGAGCTCTATGCAAGGAATAAAATGAACGTGATACAAAGAATAGGTGGTGTGATTCAATATGAAAGAATTATATCAATTAGCGAGTAATGAAAAATTAAAATAATACTTCCGCAGATACAATCTCAGGGAAGATCTCGCCATAACTGCTTCATTATTTGGCCGCTTAACCTGTCAATCATTTTAAATACCCATTGTATCATTTATATGCCAAATGATTCATTCAAGCATGGCTTGAGTTTTTTGGGGAATAACCACAAGTAAATTGCAATCGGGAACGGGAAGGATTTTAATAATAATCCAAAATAATGCATGCAAGCCTTTTAAATCTATTTTGAAACTCGCGCCTTGATTTCTCGGATCACAATCCGATATGTGATCGGTTTGTAATACTTATGTTATTGCAAAATAGCTGATCCCCGATGGCGATACACCTTATCACATCAGGAGATTTTAAAGGTGTCTTAACATGCGTTGCGTTATATCCCCCAATTGCCGATAGCGATATCGCAATGGAGAAATAGGGAAGGGCCTTTTGTTATATTTGTTGCTTGCCTTTCCCGATAACTGATAGTTATTCACTTCCCAGATCGGGGTAAGTCAATGGGTCTTTATATTATGTTTTCTTTGTTATTGCAATATGCGATCTTATGATCACTTTATCACAATAAATAAAGAATTTTATATTTATTGATAAGACCGATTTCATATTTGTTCAAAAGGTTTATAATATAACATTTCCGTTGGAGCTTTTGATGAAAGATTTTGTAATGATGAGTTGATACCAATTTTATTCACACATCTATGTTTTAAAAGGGACCCATTTCAATATTATAGTTAGAAACAAAAATTTTATGAAATGGGGGGTTGTTGTACATTACAACACCTACTTACATCCTTGTATGTTAGGTTTCATTTTTTAATATTTTGATTACATGCATCAGTCTTGTATGTTGATTACAAGAACTGATCTATTATGTTTGACTACATGCAATTATGTGTATTTGTAGTTGGTTTGGCACTTCCTATGCATACTACTGGTTGCATGTGGCAATTTTTACAATGCAGTAATGGCTGTTTTCATGCACAAGGTCATAGCATGCATTGTTGATATGGGATTGCATTTATGATTGGATCTTAGATAGAGTAATGTTTATGAGTTGATACATTTACTCATGTATGTCTATATGTTGATATGATTATGTTATACATGTATCGCACTTATTTGGTAATATTGTAGACAAGTATTCTCCTTGAGCTATAGTAAGATATGTTGGTTTATTGTGATTTGGTTTATCTAACATATTATGCCTTGCAGGAACAAATAGAAACTGGCTAGCAAGATGGTTGAGTATAGAGACTTTCTTATGAATCTGAAGAGCAGTATGGTGTTGAGAACCCCTCTGACTTTTAAGTTACACTGAGAAGATTAAAGGAGGATATAAGTAGTTGTAAGGTAGATAATGAAAGAATCATAAAGTCATGGGAAAAGTTACTAGAGGTAAATGTAGTAATACTTCAGATTTTATCGGATTTGTAGTGAAAAGGAGCACTACAGATCAGTCATGAACATGAAGATAAAACTAATGGGGCATACGGTAGTATATCTCATGATGGTCATCAATCATATAGAGATTATACAGTTAGACATGGCATATTATTGGATATTCTGAAGAGGAGGAGGGATAGACATATATGATTCTAGTTCTGACTCATATAGGCACTATGATCATCTCTGGTATCATCAATATAGGAGGAATAATAGGGTATACTTGTCGGATGAATTTAAGAAAGAAAAACCACCTACCTTTTATGGAGAGATAAAGAGATCACAAGATGAAGAGGCTTGACTGTTTGGCTTGAAGAAATTCTTTAGGTTGCACGACTACTCAGAGAACATGAAAGTTAGAGTGGCTACCTTCAGTCTTAAAGGGAAAAAAAAACATTTTGTGGGAAGATGTGAAGCACGTCAGAGATATAAATGAGTAAGATCTAACTTGGAGTGAATTTGAGCATCTATTCAAGAAGAATTATTTTTCAAAGAGATACTTCGATGACAGAGAAAATTAATTCTATGAACTAAAAATGGGATCCATGACAGATGATGAGTACACCAGTAAGTTCTTGGAATTGTTGAGGTATGTGCCTTACCTCAAGGAGGAGAAGGGTAAGATTGAGAGATTCAATTATGGACTACTGGTTGCATTCAAATACAAGATTCAATTCAATTATCCTCGATCATTGGAGGATGCCATTTGAAATCTAAAGCATTGATATGAAAAATCAAAGCACGGAATTGAGACTAAGCCACACTGGAGAGGTAATGTAAAGAAGAAAGGAAAATGGGATAAAAAGAGAGAAAGGCCACAACGTATAGATAACAAGGAGAATGTTTCACCACCTAAGAGTTGCAATGCATCAGATAGAGGAGAGGGACATCAAGCCCAAGAGAAGAACAAGGATGGAGGATAGCATAGAAAATTTTAGGGGCGAATGTTCGCCCTTTGGCGAAATTAAGGGGTTTTAAATTTTTAGTGGGCGAATATTTTGTATCATAGTACATTTTTACAAATCACCTCAAATAGCCCACCTTATTTTAAGGGAGAGGGTAAAAAAAGGTAAATTTAGCCCTTGAAATTAGGAGTTACAACCTTCCATTCGCCCATTTTCAAGAATAGGTTTTATTTAAGTGAATCCATTTGCCCATTTT
>APFE030980004.1:0-47836 GCA_000404065.3 Pinus taeda
AACAACATTTAGAACTCGTGAGGGTCATTATGAATTTTTGGTCATGCCTTTTGGCCTTACTAATGCACCTTCTACATTGCAAGGTTTGATGAATTCCATTTTCAAACCCTTCCTTAGAAAATTTGTGTTAGTAGTTTTTTATGATATACTAATCTATAGCAAGTCTTGGAAGGATCATGTTCAACATGTTGAGAGGGTGCTCAAACTATTGGAGGAGAAACAATTATATGAAAAAGCCTCCAAATGTTTCTTTGGAGTACAAGAGGTGGAATATATGGGCCATATTGTATCTCATGAAGGTGTTAAGGTAGACCCTAGAAAAATTAAAGCCATTAAGGAATTGAAAATCCCCACATCCATAAAGAATATGCGAAGATTTCTCTAGTTGATAGGGTATTATCACAAGTTTGTTAAGAATTATGGGAGAATAGTAGCACCTCTAACAACATTATTGAAGAAAGATGCATTTTTAGGGACTCCAGAAGCACTGAAGGCCTTTGAACATCTTAAAGAAGCAATGTGCCAAGAACCGGTCTTAGCTACGTCGGACTTCACAAAAACCTTTATTGTGGAATGTGATGCCTCAGGAAATGGAATTGGCATTGTTTTAATGCAAGAAGAAAGACCCATTGCTTTTGAAAGTCGTCCAATCAAAGTAAAGTATTTACACAAAGCTATTTATGAGAAATAAATGTTGGAAATACTACATGCACTTAAGAAATGGTGATCCTACCTAATCGGAAGAGACTTCAAGGTAAAAATAGATCATGATAGTCTTAATAATTTTTAGAACAAATATTATCTTCATAAGAGCAGCAAAAATGGGTCACAAAGATGTTGGGTTATGAATTTGAAATCATATACAAAAAAGGGAAGAAAATTGTTGTGGTAGATGCACTCTTAAGAAAGGATGAGGATGTGGAAGCATTTCTTTGTGCCATTTCTATTATCAAACCAGATTGGATAAACAAAGCAAGGGTTGAATGGAAGAATGATGAAGAAGTGTGGGCAATCATTCAAAATTTACAACAAGATCCTAGTACATCTGATATATTTAGCTGGAAAAGTGATTCGTTATGGTACAAAGATCTCTTATACCTATGTAATAATTCCCAATTCAAACAAAATATTCTTATGGAATTGCACGCCTCTCCCTTAGGAGGGCACTCAATATTTTTAAAAACTTACCACAGGGTTAAGAAGGAATTTTTTTGGGATGGCCTTAAATATGTTATTCAAAAGTTTGTGGTGGAATGTTTAGTTTGCCAACAAAATAAAGTTGAAACAATTAACAACCTAGGTCTATTACAACCTTTATCCAATCCAACTCAATGTTGGGAGGAGATTTCAATGGATTTTATCATAGGTTTACGCAAGTCCAAAGGAAAGAATGTCATCATGGTGGTAGTGGACATGCTTACCAAGTATGCACACTTTTGTGAATTATCTCATCCATTTAAATCCAATACAGTTTCTACTGCATTTATGGAAGCAATTAAAAAGCTACATGGAATCCCAAATATTGTTGTATGTTATGAAACTAGCTCACAAAAAGATAGAAAGATAGATCAACGCCTTAGAATTCAGCGTCTTCGAGGGGGAAACCTCCTTTACATTATGCAAATGAATGATTCTTTGATGATTCAAATAACAAAACCTCCTTTCTATATATAGGAGTCTAAGGAGTCACAATATAACCCAGCCGACCTAACAATAATAATATAAAGGCAGAAAAATAACAATAGAGGGATTCTATGGGGCACAGTAATAACAATATGGGGACAATAGGGGCACAACAATATTAATAAGGGATACAACTACAATAGTAATGGGGTAATCACTCATATTATAGGGACCTAACAATCAACCTGAAGAAGTGGAAAATGACTTTCGAGAAAAAGTCCCTATGTGTAGTAGTTCCACTGGATTTAACCGAAGGAGGCCGCTACACTGAACCTATGCACGAGGATGACAACAATGATGAGCTGGATTGCATTTACCAGATAACAACGCAAGACCAGGATCAGGTGAACCTGACTGAAGATGGGAGAATCTCATGGGAGCACGACAATTCCTATACTTCAAATTCAGACAAAGAAATAAAACGCTAGCAAAACTGGTTGCACGAAGTAACAACGCTAAATTGCAACATGATGATTAGATCACTGTGATGCGTGACAACCGAAGAAAGGGAACTACCAACATATGATGGGGAAATAGGCATGGATGAATTCTTAGACAAAGTCGGAAGGTCAGTACTAAAACAATAGTGGTACGGTGCGATGGAGTGGGCGTTGCACGCGACACCCGCACAATGGTGGAAAACACACCAGAGAATATTGGAAGGTGGCGTGAATGTAGAAGAAGGATGCCTTTATGGTTTGGAAGTCCCGAGCATCAAATGGGAGCCAGGAAGCCAAGGCAAAGCAGTTTACGTGCCCACCTGTGTCGATGGGTGCAGTCACGTGCTGGGTAGGCACATCCCATGCTAAGGATCAAAAATCAGGACTCGATGCGGCAGCAGAAAGAGTGACACACACCGCAAATACCCCATGATAGAGCATTCACAAGGCTACGCAGGATCATGAATAGAGTTTACCAAGCGGGATGAATGGATTGGGACCTGTGCGTACCAACAGTTCGATGGGCCTATAAGACCATAAGCAAAAATCAAAGCGCAGAAATGATCTCAATAGTGACAAGAAGAGAGGAAACTAGGAGGAGAAAGAAGAATCCCCAAATCATGGCTCCCATAGTAGGGACAGGATGCGAGGACCTAGGTAAAGGAATTAGGCAGTTGCAAGAAGACCTTCGGCGAGGAAGCATGAAACTTCATGAACTCGATGATGAGTGGGCACGACTAAGGAAGAGAAGTATGACATTGGATGAAGAAATCCGCAAATTGGAAACTGAAGTCACGCAAGCGGGCCACGAGAAACTAAGTATGATGAGATCGAGTCCAGCCAGCCCTACTACTACATTAGAAAGAGTTGTGACCCTGTAATCATGGCTGCAACCGCACCTTACTAAACAAGGGAGTGTACCATATAAAGAGTAACGTGACACATTATTGGATGTAAGGGCATGTGAAGGGTGCCCGCAACCCAAGCTAGCAAGAAAAGCGAAGCCTCTCACCAGGGGTGCGACTACCTAACTATCTGTAGGAAGCACAGTCTCAGTGCTCCAAGCAGTTGAAAGAAGGCGCAAGACTATAAATAAGGCTGCAGGAAAGCTGTGTGGATTGGAGGTTTCGCGTAGGGCCTGTCTGTCACAAGGCTCACGATCGTGCTTAAGGGGCTGCGCTGCTGCGCGGGTAGGCTGGGAGGTGACCGTTGATGTCACTGTTCATGACAAGAGGGCTAATTTAAGGTAGAAAGGAGTGTGCGGCGGGCCGTTAAGACAAGAATTACAAGCTAGATTCGGGGTGATCTACTGCCAAGAAGATACTGATGACTCAGAAATGGAGGAATGACTAAATTCAAATCCAAATGTTACTATAAAATTTCACGAGGTAGTTTCGAAGCAACACTTGGTTGTTCGAGATGTGAGCCGGTACAGAGCAGTAACCCTCAAGCTACCTTGCCGCCCGTGAGTACGTGACCAAGCAAATCCAGTATAGATACAATGTCGAGAACTGGAGTGCGATTCACGAGAGTTACCCCAGAACCTCGAGTGACCCAGGAGGAGCCTGGAGAGGCAGTAGGTGCACCAAAGGTATCGAAGTCCCTACACACGCTATGATGATAGAAAAACAAACAACCAGTTGGGCCAGTCTGAGTATCACCATGGAACCCAAGGGTTAGTAAATTATCAATGACAAAGAAGGGAAAGCTGTCACCATTGAAACATAAGAGGAGGAGGAAGATTTGCAAGCCCTAATAGCCCAAATTGAGGCATAGGATGATGAGGCGGAAAATGTCTCCCAAGTACCTTCAATGATAGAGTTACCTCCCTACATTCCCTCGTGTAAAGGGACAACCAAGATATCGAAGGACCTGGAGGCCACGAAGAGTGCGCTCTTGACCCCACTTCTTCCGGATGACATATGGTTTGACGGTCCACCGCTGGGACACGTACCGAATCTAAAATTTGACGATTGGGACCTTGCGGATAGTGAGAAGTTCCCACAGTTGGCCATGGAAAAATTACTACAGCAAAAATGGTTGCAAGGTGTGGAGAAGGCTGGGTTACTCCATCTGTGGTAGATACCCCACTACCACCGCGCGCCCATCACAATTTTTGTCTTTCGACAGCTACTGTGTCTAGTACATGATGGGTATATTTGGCTGGAGGAGCTGATTCCTATCACTACCGACTTAATTCACCAAATTTCACAGCTGTCCATTAAAGGAAGCAATCCCGCAGACATCACTGGAAAGAGCAGCGACTTGGGCCTCGTGAAAGCTATGATATAAGCTATAGAAAAGGAAGAGAGGGTATGTAATAGAAAGCATCAAGGGCCGAGGGGTGCGCATCGCCACCTAGTTGTTGGTCGGCAAGCTCATGAGGAAATGCCGCACAGACAAAGTGATAGCATCTGTAATTGTGTTAGCAAAGCAATGTGTAGAAGGGGTCCAGTTCAACTCGGCATAGTTTCTCTGCGATGAATTTTTTACAAATTGCAGGGAAGCCCAGGACCAGGGTAAGACCTTCCACTATGCGTGGTTTCTCTTATCCATCTTGTTGGTTGCCGGGGAGCTGCCGACAGACAACCAGTTTTCTACCATTGAGCGGAACCTACTTGAGGCCGTGAGGTACACCTCACTCTGGGCAACAAAAGATGTGACGAGGATTCGGGAGATAAAGGTATTTTAGACATTCATAGAGGCGAGTTTACAAACATGAATCAACCATAGGCCATGCTTGTCCCCGACAATATATAACAATTTACAGAGAGCGACAAAAATTAAGGCGGATATGCATAACTGGTATATCCGGGTGTGTAAGGATCCAACCCGAGCATGGGAAAAGCTGCCATTCATTGCCACAGATGATGCAATCTTCGAAGTAATGGCATCATGGTCTTCAGAGTGGCATGCCCTAGACTTGGAGGAACTGGAAAAGATCGCGGCGCAGCAGAGGAAGAAGAAGACCAAGCCGCACATCGCGAAGCTGGTGGAAAGAAAGCATCATGAACAGGAAGCGGCCACGCAGCAGCAGGCAGTTGAGGTAGCAGCACTAGAGCAAATGGTACAAACCACAACTGCGCCCACTGAGGAGACTGAGGAAGGCTGGGAAATGTCCATGGAGTAGGACATACAGGGGGAGGTGGAGACACAGGAATGCACGGACCTTAAACAAACTTGACCCAACTTAAGAGGTCGCATGTCCAAGAGCAGCTACCCGCGCACAAAAAGACAAAGACAATGAAGACTGTGCAGGGAACCCTTATTGACAATAGCAAACTAGTTTGCGATGTCACTAAGGATGCTCTAGTAGAGTTGATGACAGAGCAGACAAATGTGTTGGGGCGCAAAGAGTGCAGTTGCAAGCATTACAAGTGTGACCCCCAGGAATGATGATACCACACCTTGCAGAAGGTATAGCTGAAGCTAAGCAGATGCTATGCACATGCACAATGAACACTTTGGTGTTACCAAAAGGTGTCATCTTAGCAGAAGCCGAAGCTGACATGAGGGGTTGGGGGTTGAATTTGGCCACCCTTCCCAGAGAAACCCTATACCAGCTATAGGATGGGGTAACTGCTGAGCTTCGTGCCAAGGAGGGCCATGCTCTCCAATACTTGAGTGTGCAAAAGTTAAATTTAGAACAACTCATCTTGTAGTGCGACAACATGGTTGCCCAAAACTAGGGATTAGAATAGGCAGTGGGGGAGGCCTGTAGCAGCATTCTGGAGTTGGTCATGCTAGCGGCACTCCCCACCGCAGAAAACATTCATCAAATGGTGCCTGGAGTTCGTAGGACTTAGGAGGAGGCTGCGGAGATTCAGTTGGAGCTGAACTTGCAAATCGCAGAGCTGAGACTAAAGCGCATTCCTCTACATCCCCCGAAGTCAGAGAGTAGTGCCACTGTGCCATTTAATCAGGGTTGAAAGAGATAGAGCACGCTGTACAAGACTGCACTGGCTTGTTGGACCAGTCCCTCTTAACACTCACCTCACTCCAGGAGGACGCAACACTACAACAATTAGAGACAGAAGCACGGGAATTGCAGCAGGCCTATGATGATGTTCGGGGAGCCACGCAGATGGTCACCCTTACCCAATGATTGACCAAGATAAGGGAGGCCCAAGATTTGAAATAACGGGTGGACGCCGCACGCTAGAAAGAAGTAGGGCTTAAAGCACGCATCCAGCCTTGGCTCGAGGAAGCATTCATGGTCACCGCCATGATCGAAGGGAAGCTGGCCCAGATGCAGGACACATGTGAAAAGGCAAGAGGGTGCCTCTAACAACGATGCATTAGAGCATCGCGATCAATTGATACAACAGATAGCAGAGGAATGTGTGGCAGACGTCCGCGAAGTGTAGAGGTTGCTGGATGGACTCCGAGCAAAGATCGCCACACTGGCCAAGTGACTCGGGATGAGTCATGATGTTTGTGTTGGGGACATGTTGGGCAGTGGATCCCCCACGTAATGCTTTTTGGGCTTAAAGCCCACAATTTTGGGTATTGGTATTGTAAAGGCTCCGCGAAGTACGTAGAGCGTGAGTTATAATGAGTCAAGTCAAAGGGTAGTCCGCCTGAAAATAAGGTAAGATAATAGAAAGTGAGTCGGCCTACCCATGGTCCGTATACCATGGGAATGTATAAATAGAGTAAGGCTCTAGGTGTAGAAGGCAGTTTTAAGTTTTAGATCGAATCTAAAGTGTTATGGGTTGTTGACGGCGATATTTGCTCTGAGTCTGTAAGTCCGAGTCGATGGTTGTAGTAGTAGAAGAGGCTCTGCAGCTGTGTGCGCAGAGGCCTGGTAGAGTCCGCAGCTATGTGCGTGGACCCCTGCAGCTGAGTGTGGAGGGTAGAATTAGATTGTACTAGAACCAAATATTAATAAAGATAAGTGTTTCTGAAATATAGTGCATCTGCTCGTAGATCTGTGTGGTTATACTTCTGTTATGGTTTTATGTATCTCTTTAAGGTTTATGTTTGTGTGCACTAAGTTATGAATATTGAATGATTGCTAGAAACTACTAAATTAAGTCATATCTATAATAAACATACTAAGGGTAAGGGATCTAGTCAGAGCCTCTTCACGTTCGGTACAAGGGCTACGCAAAGGTCGGATAGTTGTACAAAACTGTACAAGTGGGAAAGATCAGTTTGCAACCTTTCCAAACCTCATTAAGACATCCCTAGGGTGCGGAAACCTGGTCCCAGCACCCTCCCATACTCCCTTAGGTGAGACCTCAGTCCATGGTCTGCAGACTATTGCCGAAAGGGCCAGTAGTTTCAGGATTTGTTTGGCTAAAACATTTATGAACCTGGGTCAAGCCCCAATAAGCCAACAGTAGGTGCTTGCTTCAGGCCTACAAATCCCTTGACTACTAATGGTGGGATATGCATTTGGTTCAGCCCAATATATGGTCGGGTGGTACATGGAAGTCCCTGACTTGGTTGGATTTTTCATATGTTAATAAGAACTCTTTCCTCTTGTATTTCATGAGTATGTATACTTGTTATTATGTGGCTTTGATGGTTGTTCCATCATTTTTATATTTTTGTTATATGTTGGTTATAAGCATGGTTTTGTGACAGACTTTAGTGATGGCTCTCATTATGTTTTGATTAGTAAATGAATGGTTAATGAACACATGAACTAATAGATGATAATTCAACTACTAAGAGAAGACATCAGACATTCCTAACGATTCTCAGATAAGTATGAGACCCCTATGTTCAGATATGCATTTATAATCATAGATTACATGTTCACAATGTGCTTGATGAAATGTATGTCACGGTTAGGTCTGGTTAAATCAAGTGCTTGACTAAGTTTTGTATATCTATCTCTTTTCTTGATTTATTTTATTATAATTTCTAGAAATTTCTATAAATTTATGTGCAGAGGTCTAGATTCTAACCTTGTAAAAGTGGCTCAAAACTTAGGGTCGCATGCACAAAATTGAGTAATTTAGACTTATGTCGATAGGAGGTAGGGTTATCCATGTGACTGGAGGCTTACAATCATTGGATTTCCTTGTTATGCAAGCGACTGGAAGTCCAGGTTAGTGAAAAAGAAGTCTAGCTTATGGTCTAGGCACCTGGAGTGGTTGTTAGCTTTTGGGGGTCTTGTAGTTCCCGAGGGAGGTTAGTAAAGTTTTAGTTGGATGATTCCACTTCCTTAACTATACCTAGGAGCTTGATTAATATCATAGTAACTCTTCGTCACATATTTACCTCAGTGGATCGGTGAACTTGGGTAAGTGTGGAAAGAGGGAGTTACACTCCTACTCATTTTTTCGCTTGGTTATATGACCTACATATCCCTATATGCATTCAAACCCTTTCTACACTTACCCCCTTCATTTATGAAAACATAATCCATACTCCACAAGCCATAGTCATGGCTTGGTATTGTACCATACAATAATCCTCCATTTTTCCCCTCTTTCACTCCATACGAAACCCTCATCGCATTTCTCTCCTCTATTCATAGGCATCCATACACATTTCCATATGTACCTCAAAACACAATACACCATGGCCCACTTTGTTGGTGCACCCTCCATCTTCCAAACACCATGCTACACCCTCAATTGCCTTATGCATGCACCATTGTTCCACTCACACACCAATTTTTAATGCACATGTTTTTCCACCTCAAACACTAATACATGAAACCCCTCACCTTCCTTGCATTTAAGAAACAACTCCAACTATCCCCCTCCTCCTTGCATTAAGCTACATCAGCTAATTCTCTTTTTATCCACCACCACCATCATTGTTCTAGGATAAAATTCCTCCAAATATCATCCAACCAACACTAAGGGTTGTGCTCCACCTCTCATTCACTGGTGAATACACAAAGAAGTGTTAGTAGGGAATCTTTCCATCCAAGTAGAAACATCGCCGACATTACAAAAAAAAATTCCAAAATTTTCAATATACATTGGATTTAAAAATCGATGGTTTAAATACATGGTAGTTGTATATCATAATGTATACATTCCAGTTGGTATCATTATTGAACAAAGGGGCACCTTTTTTTCCTTTCCCTTGATTTAACCCATCTAATATTTTGCATCTGCTTCTCTATGGAACAATCCTTCAAGAGACATATCTTACCAAGGTTCAATATTTCTTCAAGCTTCATTAGATATATTTAAAAAAAGTTGTGTTGGTTGATTCAAAATAAATATTCACATTCATTTACCCCATCAAGAAATCCATTGGCCACTTCTAAAACATGTATAAACATTCAGATCACCAGGCTCCTTTCAAATAACCTATTAGACATTTTTGAAATATCCCATTTAGACCTTCAAAAATAGGTTTCATGGACAACTATAATCCTTGGAATTATTTGAAATATCTCCTTCCTTTTGAATGATCTCCCTTATGGAAAATCCATCAAGCTCTTTTTAAACATGCCTGTCATATACTTTTGAAAGATATAGTCGTAATAGACAAGCATGTCTCTTTGAAAGAGGATATTTAATATGGACCTATAGATCATTGGGATAACTTGAAAGATATTTATTCAATTTTCCCTAATAAACCTTTGTGTCAACTTGAAAGTTCATCTTTCATACACCCTACACTTGAAAGTTCATCTTTCATAGGGTCACTTACAAAGAATATATTTTGATTTCCCTCTATAGACCTTCAGGCCAATTCAAACAAAAACATTCAAAACCCCTTGATATTTCATTGAGTTTCATTTAAAGAAAATATTTTGGAAGGCCATGATAAACCACAGGAATCTCGAAAAGAACATCATTAGAATGGCCCTAATGAACTATTGGGCATTTTTAAAAGAACATCTTTTCAAGTGATCTGGTGAACTTTGAGGCATCCTCAAAAGAATTATCTTTCAAAACTCCTTGGTGAACTATTGGTCTCCTTGAAAAACCATTTTTCAAAAGGCTCTAACGAAATATCAAGCCCCTATACAAGATCAACACCTACCCTTTGAAGAAAAGAAGTATTCAAAGGTCATTGGGATAGAAAATAATATGTCCCATTGGCCATACTTTGAATAACAACCTTTAAATTTCTTTGATAGGCCATCAAGAAAAAAATGAATAAATAAACCTATGGATGCCTCAATAGGCCATTAAGATATTTCAAAATTGAAACTTTCTAAATACCCTAACAAGAAATCAAGCAATTTTTAAGAAACATTTTTGAAGTTATCTTGATGACATTAGATCATTTGAGAAATTAAATATCTCAAAGGCTCAAATAGGCCATTGAACCTCATCAAAAGATGCCATCCCACTTCCAAATAATAATGCAGAGGTCATTTGCCTCATTTAAAGTCAATTATTTTAATGCCAACAAAAAGGGGCTTTCAATCCAATTAAAAAACACTTCAAATCAAACAAAGGCAATTTAACCACTTCAAAGTTACTATTTTGAATGTGAAGGTTTTGAACTCCACACTACACGTGCATGCTTTGACCAAATTTGAACTTGGATAGTTGAAAGGGTAAGTTTTATGGCATTACTCCATATTAGCATTGGCATGTGTCCATGCCAATAAACACAAGGGAATTCACGATAGAACAAGGTCATGCCATCTAACTTTGAATGCATAACATAACAACAAATTCATAATTCAAAATTCAACCAAATCAATTTTAAGGCATATAGAATTCAAGAGGCATACATCCTACAAATAAAACCATCTGCATATATAAAACTTAAGTGTGGAAGGTAATTCATATGAATAAACTTAAAAAATATTTCAATTTCATTAACCAAATAATTAAATTGTTCAACACATAAAACATTAATAATTTCAATTATCAAATTCATTCATAAGCACATCATAACTCAATGACATAATTATAAACAACAATTTGATTATTTGTGTGCGTGTAAGCTAGTCCAAGCTAATTAGTTATTAGTGAGCAATTTTCCATAGAACTATAGGCAATCCTTTGTGGATACCAAGGTGAAGGAAATTTGTCCATGACATTCAAGTGTGTGTGTGTGTAAGCTGGTCCAAACTAATTATCTATTAGTGAACAAATTTCCACCCAACTTTAGGCAATCCTTTATGGATTCCAAGGAGAAGGAAATTGGTCCATGACACCATGTCACTCACTCAACTTAATTTCTCTTAGGTTTATCCAAATAATTTACCATAGAATAATTTAGGAGATAGCCCAACCAACCAATCCATGGCACTCCATACTACCCTACTCAACACAAGGAAGGTATTCCTTTATTTGTTCAACAATCCCTTAGGTATCCTCTTCCCTCTAGTCCTATTTAATGTCTTCAAAATGAGTGCAACATACTATCAAACATTAGGATCAACATAATAGAATAATGTCTTAGATATTACACTATGAACATCAATCTATAGGGATAATGTATATGGTTTTTTTATCAAACCCAATCTCTATGCCCCATTGCAACCCCCCAATGTTTCTCTTCCCAAGTTCACGATTTTCTCTTCAATCATGCTACCTAGTCACTTATAAGCTCAAATTACAACATATATGATCCAAGTGGATATTGGTGGTCACCCACCTATTCCAATTGGCTCACAACATAGTTTCCTATAAATTTCCTATTTTTCAGCACAGTTTCCTATTTCGGTAGTTTTATATTTTTTGGAAATTTCTGGGTCCTAAACTTCTGAAGCCATTTTGAGGCCCTAAACAATGTTTTTTGGGAAATAGGAAATTATAAGCCAAAGATAACATATGTAGTCGAATTTTGTTATCCTCAAATAAACCTTTCTAAAGGGATTTCATACACACCAAACAAAGATCGTATGCGAAAGTTACAACCCCGGGAAGTTGATGTTCCAACTTACCCCATTAGGGCCTATAAGACTTTGGAACTTCATATCCTAGGGTTAGTGTTCTGGTTGTTTAGGGTCTCTCATTGATTCTTCATGATAAAAATGCCTCAAAGCCTCATTGTAAAACAATTTCAAAGGTGTGTATCTGTCACATCTCTTCTCATAGATAAGCTCCCAACGTTCGAGCTAGTTTGCTTTAATTTTGCACGTAAACAGTTTGAGCGTTTATATTTTATTAATTGAAGTTCAGTTTCATTGTTTCTCTGTGTTTTTGTTTTAAATCTGTATTTCATTTCATTCCTACATAATCCTAAATCACTCTACCATAATATGGGAATACCCTTGTGAATAAGATCCCCCAATCCATGGAATGTATATAATATATTTGATACACAATGTTGAAAGAAGTGTAAACTATAATTTAACACACACACACACACACACACACACTCACACTCACACTCACTCACACTCACTCACACTCACTCACATATAGATAATTCATCAATGGGATAATCCATATGAATGTATGAAGAGAAGGCGTATGAAAAGAGATGGCTCAAACATCCACATAGTTAGAATAACTATCGAGATGAAGTATCTTATAATCCTCCATACTTTTACTCAATCCCCATGATTTGATATCTAAGGAAAAATTCCCCAGTAAACACCACTTGCATTCAGTGGCTGGTGGTTTATGTCTTAAATAAGGCACATGGTGAAAACCTACAAAGCTTAGGATTATTTCTTAACCCATTAGATCCCCTTTGATTTTCCCCTTTAGTGATCTCATAACCCCTCTCGTGCTCCTTCATAGATAGACTTGGACCTTTTCTATTAACATTCAACATGATAATTGAATATATTGAGGATACCATCATAGCTCTACATCATGGTATGCCTAAAGCATATTTATCTAAAAGACATTCCCATGCATTCATTAGTCAGGTCACTCGGCTTTGAGCTCCACACTAATAATTTATGATAGAATGTTTACATCATTTACACATGAGGTCATTTTTATAACTTGACTCTCCTCATTATATCTACTTATTTACAGTTTGGTCCAAAACAATGTAGGTGTCAAAACTGGGAATATTATAATACCCATTCCCTTGGAGTAACACATCTTTGGTTCTCTTTCATTTCTATCAATACTACATGTTTTCATTCTCCATCTAAATCTGTGATATTATCCTCTTCATTGCAACTTTGCATAGCTATTGGCAATGTTAGATAATAATGTTCAAACATTTCTTTCATTTCCTTGGAACACCTCTAATGTTTTAACATTCCAACATATTCCTAGAGATATCATCAAAATAAAATCATGCATATCCATTTTGTGTAGCATTTATCCCATGTATAAGGAATTCAAATTCATAATTGGAGCATATATATTCTTAACACGAGATAAAGTATGTTATTCCACTCAATACTCATATATAATCAATATATTTAAATATATATTTACTCCAAAAGGTCAACATAAGAGAGATTTAGATTCATTTTCTTCTTTGACACACCCCATGTGTATGTGTCTTGCTCCCATGTAGCACATAACATGATCTCTGATAAAAAAAGCTTTCAAGTCACTTCTTCCTTACTACACTCACCCTTCTAAGCTCAAGCACCTCCTTCTTTGATAAACAACCCCTTGGGTGATCTTTCTTGCTAAGGATTTCATAGAAAAGAATAACATGGACTTATATAGTCCCACTCCTAATGAATACCAGTGGAAACATCTAACAAACAATTGCTTACCAAAATTATGACATATCATACTATTCCAGTGTCATCCTTGTTGTGCTTTCCAACTTACAACATCCATAATATATACTTACTAGATAAAATCATGATCTCACATGTATCATACACATATAGTTACCATGAGATCTTATCATAAAAATTTCAAATATAAATTTTGAATTTGTTTCATTCAAAATCCATATTTCATGATAATGATATTCCTCTTAGAATGTTTAGCCCTAACATGTAATAGTGACTAGTATTCATTATGGGCTTACATTCATTGCCATAAGACATTTGTACTTGAAACCTTGTCCTTCTTGAAAAAGCTTCAATTCAGCCAAACAACAATGACTATTTATGAATATAATATTTCATTGCAACATTCACAACACATAAGCTAATATTAGAATACGACACACTAATAATTCACTTTCTATCATCAACATTTTAAATCCAATGAAATATTATTCGCTATGAAATTATTAGCACAAGAAAACATTCACACAATGCAACCAAATATATGTTCCAATCTTTTTAGGGTCATACACTAACATACCTACTTTAGGTTATGTGGGAATTAGTTAATTAATGCATATAGCCATATTTTCCTACTAAGGTCCATTGTTTAGTAGCGGCAAATTTCTTTTTTCTTTTCTTTTTTTGCAGTAACACCCATAGGTGGGCCCACCAAAAGGGGATACACACCCATTCGACTCCACTGATGCATTCTAACCCGGTTGAACCCGAGGACGATCGAACCCATGCCTTGTGATAAATGACCAACAACTTGGTGGGGGGGATTTGACCAACTAGGCTAACCATCCAAACTTTTAATGTAGATAGTTGCTAATGTAAAAGGGTCCACTTTACTGGATATGGCTAAATAGTAGGTTGGTTCATTAGTTAGTGGTGGATAGTTATTATTTTAAAAATGTTCCATGTTATTGAATAAGGTTGAATAATTAGTTTTTACTCCTTAATAAGGGAACTACAAGTATTTAGGTTTTTGCATTGATAATATATTTAAGGAGATAGGGGGCTATAAAATGTTTTTGTATTTGAGAGATTTGTTTAGTGAAATGTCACCCCATCCTAAGAGACAAGTGAATATTTCTCTCTTCCTTTTTATTATCATAATGCAAGGTTATATGTTGCATATTTCATATTATTTGTCTCTTATATATGGTATTTTATGTTTATAATCTATATATACTTTGTTTTTGTTTCAAATCTAAAGGTTAAAGAACATTTCAAGTGGTATCTGAGCTCTTTCCTAAGCCAACACACCTCTAGATTTTAATATTTATTTTTAGGGTAAAGACATTTTCCTATGTCTATAACATAGAAATATGTCATATAGTGGCGAAACCTATGGTCAATGAAGAATACAAATAGAACATATAAGTTGTGTCACTTGGTTGGACACCCATTTTAATCTCTTGCAGTACCCTTTCTGGTAATACCACATTAGGAAACACCTATATAAATAATTTTCTTCCATGTACCCTAGGGTATATTAGAATCCCTTTAGATACACTTGAAATTAGCCTTACATTGTGGTTGTCCTTTTTCTATAGTAAATTGAAAACAATGATTGAGGAGATCACTTTCAAGTATCAGGAAATCAGTCAGTATGGGTAAGGGTATAGTCTATCCTCCTTAGTATTGTGAAATATTTGGCTAAGTACTATTTTTGAAAACCCTTTAATATATTAGAGAGCCATAGTACTTGATATTCCTTTGTCCGTAGGACCCTAAAAATCTAACGTCTATAGTTTTCAATGAATTTCCTATATATTTTAATATAGAAGGAGTTCATGAATTTTGTTAATATGATAATAATCAATGAGAAGTAATACTCATGCTGGCTTAATTTTTTTGTGTGGTTCCCATCAATACCATTATGTGAGAACCATTTCAAAATATTCATTGCATCATGCTAATCATGAGGGTCTACCTCTCTATAACCTTTTTTTGTGCACCTAACAATACAATGTTTATGGTATTGTTGTAGCAGCTACAACCACCCTCCAAAATTTTTCCTTCACTTTGTTTTGGAGCCTCCCTCCTCAAAATATTAGCAGCATGTCTTCCACTACTCAAGTACTTGTGTATCATTCGAGTTTATCTTTCACTTTCTAGCTTGTGTTCACTAACTTGTTCTACTGACCAACCACAATTTGACCTCGTGACTTAGTTCACATTTGGTTCTTGTGTTGTCTTGGAAAAATGTGCAATCCTAGAGGTAAACCAACCTTTCTCTCAGGAATTAGGCAGAGCATCCCAACAGTCAATCCTACTCTCCTGAAATGCACAGAGTAGTCTGACAAACAACCTTGCTCAGAGAAATTGCACAGAACATCTCGACATTGGGCTTCCACTCAGGAATTTCATAGATCTAGTTGGCAACTTGTCTTTAGTTGGGAAATTGCTCAGAGCATGAGAGGCATCCAGAGCCACTCAGCCCAGGAATTGCGTAGAAGCATTCCATCAGCTACTGCCCGATGCATGTGCAGGCAAGTTTCCTAGTTCCATCCAGAACCGTGCAATTCTCCCATGTATGCATGGTATCCTTTCTTGAAAGAGAACAAAGAATCCCTAAAAAGTAGGAATCTATTTTTAGCACTAGTAGTTACATGCAAGTTGATTTTAAAAATTTCCCGCTAAGTGTTGCTTTTTCCTAGATATGTGGCATGCGCATCATAAACCCTAAATCTACCAAATCTATTTAAACGATGCCCTAGATCTCATTCTACACATTCGATATTGGAGCTATGGAATTCTCAAGGCATCTAGGAACCTTCTACACAGTCAGCGCAACTTTTTCAGGTAAGTTTTTCTTTTCAAGTCTTTTTCTTCTTTTTCTATTTCTTTTATTACCTTGGCTTGTGTGAGTGTTGTTTTGCATGTTTTATTGAACAACCGCTGGAATTTTAGTTTATTTTAACTTGTAGAAGTGTTGTTTCAAGTTTTGCATTGTCTTTCTTAAGCATCGCATGCATAACAATGTTTTTGCAATAACGGTCACTGTTGCGGTGACCCTCTCCACTAGCTTTGTTTTTCATCCATTTGACCGATTTCTGCATTGGTTTTGATTGCATGCATGATTATTCACTCCTATTTGCACCATCCTTTGCTTACACTTTTAGATATACTCGTTTTCATGTTGCCGTTGGGTAGATTTGGGCTAGCTTAGCTTAGATCTTTCATTCTTGGGCATACGAGTCCGCACATTCCTAAATTCGAGGCTCTACCTTGGATCTAGGAATTATGCAAAGGATTCCATTCACTTGTAAGGACCAACCCTATATATATATATATATATATTGAAATACTACAAATACAACCATAAGAAAATAGCATTGGGAACTCAAAAATCATTAAGCATTATATAAAGCCTTCCTGAATTTCACTTTATTGAACATATCATCTAGTTTAGATGTTATTAGCTAAAACCATAATGAAGGAATACAAAAGAATACTATAACAACATAGGTACCGTTCACGAGGAGATGAGATTCAAACTTGACTTGATGCTATTTGCCCTCTTTCGTTGTTGGTCGCCTCCAAGTGTGAATGTCAACGTGCTTAATTTGAATGCAATGACCCATCGGTTGACCTCCCAGCCTATTCCTTGGCTACTCTCCTTCCCCACGGACCCCCGAGCTGCAATGGGTTTGTATAATGGAGGAATGTAATTAGCTGGTAGAGGAGAGCACTCATTGGCTCGAGATTCCCCTCTCTAAAGTCCTCTACCTCACCAAAATCACTATAGCTCGTAGTCACTACTCTGGCATAGTCTCCTCCATCCAACAATAGGGTAAAAATAAGTCCTTGCTCTCATGGCTTTCCCCTTCTTTTATAGGAGTCGTCATAGGTGACACTTGGCATTTAATGCATAATCAATTATTTTTGATAATTCATTAGTTTGATTATTCACCCACCCATGTGTCACTGTCTCATCAAGGATTTCCAAAATTATTTACTTTAATTTTAATTTAAAAACAATATTTTTACTCACCTCAACAAGATTCCTATTTCTTCTCCTAGTTGTCTCTTGATTCCCTTTTTTACTCCTTAATTTGTGTTCATTACTAAAGTCAATTGACAAGTCAATATTTGATTCCCTATCTACTCCCTAATGTAACTTAAGTTATCTCTTAGATGGATATTATTATGTTGGTGGTTGCATCATGGAGGTTCTCTAAATTTCTCTAAAATTTAATTTATTAATCTTATTTTAAATTCACCATCATCTTCTCTTAATTAGGTTTAACTATTTTAGGATTAATATTTATCCTTTCATTTATGTCTCTTTTCCCCCTTTTTACCTAATTAAATTACATTATCTACCTAATATTTTCCAACATGGGAAGGGTAGAGTTTTTAAGTTAAATATTTTATTTTTTCCTATGATCCTCTTAACCCAAGTTTTATTCTTGATTTAATTATATCGATCTCTAACATCATTTACCTTGATGTGAATTTACATGGTTTTTCATATCGTGATTATATTTATTAATTTACCTTCAATAAATTCCCTTGAAGTTCCAAGGGTGTCACGCCTAACAATTTATTTGTGATGCCAAGGGTGCCAAGTTGGTTGTGCCTTTCAAGAAATTCCCTTGAAGTTCCAAGGGTGCCATGCCTAACAGTTTATTTGTGATGCCAAGGGTGCCAAGCTGGTCATGCCGTTCAAGAAATTTCTTTGAAGTTCCAAGGGTGCCACACCACTTGCCCTTCAAGCATTCAGTGGCTATGAAGAGAAAGTATAGGTGCAACGACATAGACCACTATCATCTCTTATGTTGCCTGATATAGTGAGACTAAGGGTGTCGGGGATCAAGGAATCTGCCTTGATGCACGGCCCCCGGTAAAATCCTCATGAGCGACCCAACTTTGGGACCTGCCCTCATGACATCATGAGCTTTAAGGCGAAGGTGTTTCAACCTTTCCAGCCCAAGTCACGGTGGGAGTGCTAGTGGGTGAGATTAGGGACATTGTACCACCCCTCCCATGCAGTTCCATCCAATTGTATAACCCCATCACCCATATGTCAGTCATTTAGTGAAGCAACTAATTTGTGCCTACAACCACTAGCATATCATCAGAATATAGATAAACATATATAACAGGTTTTCAAAATTGACTTAGAATTTCAACGACAAAATATAAATTTTCATCAAACCAGGTATCGTCAACTAGTCATATGTGAGGGCCTCTGGTGTTTTCCTACCATACTCAATAATCATCAATAACAATGTTTCTCAGTGTTAGTCATTGTCATAAGAACATCATCAATATCACCTAGTCATTCACATCATTATTCATTATGAACTAGAACTAATTCAAGTAGGTGACATAGGGTAAACATCCCTGATGGCTATCATCATCATAACATCAATAGAAAACATACGTATCCATCAAAGCTATCATCATCATGATATCGATAGAGAGCATACATATCATTTACTGTTATCATCATCATAAATTCAATAGAGACAAAATATAACCATTTATGCTACAATCATTATAATATCAATAGAGAACATGCATAACCATTAATGCTATGATCATCATAATATCAATATAGAAGATGCATAACCATTAATGCTATTTTCATCATAATATCAATGTAGAACATACATAAACATCACAACCACTAATAATAGAGTCAAGTGTTTAGATCCTCAACCTGAAGTCCTCAAAGAATAAAGTGTGGGCCTTAGGGATAAATAAATGTTAATTTCATATCATTATCAGTCAACTAGAGTGGGGCACTACATCACTGGCCTCCAGTTGTGCTCTACACAATTTTGGAAGTCAGTGCTTAGTCTTTCCGACTGGGATTGCACAATGCACAGTGCCAGCTAGCCGTCAGGTCAGACTGAACTACACATTGCGCAGTTCCAGTCCAGATTCAACGTAGATGGACTATGCTCTATGTAGTTCCAATCAACAATAGGTATCACTAGAAGCTGACACTGTGCAATGCATAGTTCCAGCTGACAACCTCCCAGCCTTGAGAGTCACTACTTCGAAATCTTGCCCAACAGTCATTCGATTTGTTGGATGATAGATCCTTGAAGTAAATTGTGTTTTTTAAACTGACATTTTCTTTCTATGAGTGCCTTCTTTGTCTCTAGGTACATTAGTTGTTGAGCAATATCTTAGTAGTAAAGGCATTATGGTTTGCAAGAGAGCTGTATCAAAGGACACTATAGAGAGAAACATTGGATATGTGGTTGAATAGGTGCCAATAAACTTGCTCGTCTATGCAGACATGCAACTATTCATACAGAAGGACATGAAGATCACATGAAAAGAAACAAAGTACATATTTGCAAGAAATTTCAAGGAAAATATAGATCATCAAGTCTTTGTAAACATTCAAAAGTCAAGCTTGGACAGGGTTGCATGCAGTTACCCCAAATTCTCGTGCACATATATCATTCACAAGATTTTCTCACATACTAATATTGAGACAATGACACTGAAAAGCACCAATGGAACACAACTTTCCAAATTAGGGATGTAAAACTACCATAAGATGTATCACTTTCCACAACTGGTGAACTACATGGGTGCACTATTGTTCACTCCCAACAAAAATGTGAACTCAAGAGATATCTTGAAGCATTGGGTAAAAGAGCCATTGAAGTTTAGGACAACTCCCAACTAGGTCTACAAGACGAAGTCACTTAGGAGGGATTACCAAGTCCTGGTCATCTTTGCATGTAATTTTTATGGCCAAGAGAGCACATAGACCTTCTTGCAGATTTGGGTTGTTATGTTGGATCAATTGGAAAATGAAGGATGACCTTCCAACTAGACATGTTGGTTCTTCAACTGAAAGTGCATGTATCAAATGCTCAAAATCTGCCTAAGGATGTACAAGCAAGATTCTATATGTCTGCGTACCTTCTTGATGCAATCTGCGCCCAACAATAGTTCTATGGCATGGGTTGGACATGGACACCATCAGAAGAAGTTGTGAATTTTTATTGCAGTTTCTCTCCAAATGGAGCTACCGATGAGTCATGATGAGGATGTATGACCACTTAATTGCCTCACTGTATAGGATGATATTTGAATAACACCCACCTTGCATGTCCCAGGAAGTGATGTAGGAATTTCTCAACATTGAAAATTGGTATGCCTCACTCGGTGGCACCTTCATTAGGATATTTGGTGTGGAGAAGCCTTCGCACGAGCTACCAAGGTTTGCCACAAACAAGCTAGTCATGCAAGAGGTTGCATACCACATCTCCACAAGGTTGTCAACAACACTACACCGGAGGAAGAAGGAACCATGGCCTATTCTTCCTTTGTAGATTGGGTTGTACAAGATCCATACCTTGAAAGATGCAGATGTCGAGACCGAGGCCTTGAAGAAGTTCAAATTCAGCACCAAGAGTTTCAATCCGTATGATCCTCGTTGCATATTCAAGAACCACTATCTGAAGGTGTACTTCCCATGGGTCCACGGGGCATGTCATTGGCTAGAGGAAGATCCTTGGAGGTATTGCTATAACTCCTCTAGTCTCAATGAATTGGTGAGCATGGTTGTAGAATGGAAAGAGACATTGCAGACAACAACAACAGTAGTGAGCAATGAATCGACGCAAGACAAACGCAGGAGGAAGATTTCTGAGAGCATAGAGGCTAAGAAAAGCTACAAGTTCAAAGAAGATCCACTTGTTGAAAGAGTAGCTTTGGAGATAGATGCAAAGAGGCGATAGCATGACAAGAGAGTAGCACAAAGAAAGAGGAAGAAGAAAATATTGGAAGAAATAGAGAGGAGATTGTAGGAGACAGAGAGGAAGCTGAAACTAGAACAAGAGCTTAGGAGGAGAGAGAACAAAGAAAGGTAGAAACAAGAATAGGAAGAAGGAAAAGGTGTGGTGATAGAGAAAACTATGTAGATACAAGTTGAGACGACAAAGAAGCGAGAAAATGAAGAAGAGGGTGAGAAATTACAAGTTTGGGAACTTGCTTAGCAAGATGAGTAGTTGGTTGAGGCAAAAAACATGGAGACGAAACATGATCTCATGCCAAGGGCATTCAAGGACATACCATAGTCTCTATCACCTCAAAAACCACAACCATTCCTAAGCGAGGAAGGAGAGGTTGTTCTCCTTGATGATGATCCAGAGACGGATGTGTATAATCTGGCATTTGATGAGACACACCAAAGGATTATACAGGCATGAAGAAAGAAGCTCACAGATAATCATACATCACCTATGCACATAGAGGAAAAGGTTATTGTACCACATGTTAGAAGAAATCCAGTTTCCATGGCTGAGGCTTCTCAGGATTATGCAGAAGCCACGAGTTCAACGACCAAGTTCTTGATAACAGAAAATGATCGAATAACGAAGTACTTGCAAGAGGCTAGGTAGAGAGGAGAGAATGAATAAATAAATAATGGTAGAGATGTCAAATTTGGAGGCCACCATGTGGATAATGTATAATAGGTCTGTCATTGTGCACAAAGTGGTTTTCCATCTATACAACTTTTAGTAGCAGTGTGCACAAACAATCCAAACTGTCAAAGACATCCACAGTGCTATTATGCACATGCAAGAATGGACAATGAGGTATAAGGGAGCCCCTCTTTACTTGCACAAGAAGATGAAGCCATAGGCTGAGCTAGGAAAAGCATGGGTTCAGATGAAGATCCAAAATTATGAGCAGCTCCCTTCACTCATCACTAGCATTGAGGCTTCCTACGCACGGTTGTTCAGGAGTTTGGATGTCATAGTGCGAACACACAAGATCCCTTCCATCAGAATCCTCACCCAAGCCATGAAGAAGAACCAAGTCATGCTAGATGTTGACAAGTACATGGAACAGGTAATGCGCATAGCCACCAGCGATGATTTGCAGTTCAACACAAAGAACATGCAAAGGTACATCAATGTTCCAGCCACACTCAAGATGATGCTGTGCATGCTTGAGGATGAGTTGGAAAGAGGTTTAAAAATCATATACGCGGAAGCCATAGAGGCAAGGGTCCGCTTTGACAAAGATGCCATCAAACAGTATGGGGAAATAATAGAGCAATGCCAATCTTGGTATTAGTTAGTCATCGAAGATCACCGTGAGGAGGTTATCGATTTGGTCTTTCCCCAAGACCTCGAGTGATGTTGTTTTTCTTGTCAGGCTAAGTCAAGCCTATTTTTATCCCACATGGGTATATGTGGAAATTGAATTATTGTAAATATATTGTAAGTGAAATTCCAAGTGTCATTAGTGGAATGTGAAGAGTCATGAGGGTAGTCCAAGAGTCAAAGGGGGATATCAAGGGTTAACCCACCCTTTGCTATATATAGAAGCTCAGTACAAGATTTTAGGAGCCAATATTTTGGCTAGTCATTGCTTAGAGAAGGCTTGGAGAGTATTGTGACAAGCCTTGGCTTCTCCACAATGCAAAGCGAGTATATCTCTTTAGAGGAGTAGGCGGTGTTGACTGTAATGTTCCACTATTGGGGCTAGTGGTTGTCAATGGTGTATGTATGGATGGAACTTTCACTTTATATATATAATAGAGCCAACATGTTTCATGCATATGTTGTTATTGTAGTTGAACTATTCTGGTTGCTATAGAAATGTATGTTATTTAACTTACACATATGTGTATGAACTATTTTGTATCCAATTGTATGAATCTTGTTGTAAATGTGTTATTGGTTTAACATGTCACTTTGGATTGTGGACTATTTTGCTTTCCATCTTGTGATGTCATTCAACTCGTGTGTTCCTTTCAGGATGCATACTATTACATGCTTCTAAGGGACACACTTCCTTTTCCCCTCCATGTGTTAGAACCCCCATGCATCTCACTTGACTCACTACAAGGTCACACACTTTCTTTCGACAAAGATACCACACTTACCTCTACGCGCTATCGCAAACAAGGCATTGCTTTACTACCCACTATTGGGACTCCTACTCCAAACAGTCTAAGGTCTAGTTGGGACTTCTTACTGAGGAGATCCCTTAACAAGTTGGCAAGTCCAACACCATCAAAATTTTTGGCACTACAAGGAGGGCCAGATGACAAGCTGAGTCCTCAAAGTCTGTTTTGAATCCCTACACATTCTTCATGACTTGCATTATAGTTAACTCTCCCACATTTTTATCTCATGGGTGTGATTTTGAAGCGTCAGGGGAAATCCTCGATGACTTGTGATGTTTCACATATGATGGTGAAGGCAAAGCAACTTTTCTTAGTCATGGAGTGTCCTTCATGGGTTTCTGTGAAAGAAATGAAATCCATGAGGATCACATTGCCTTCTCACTATTTACATTCACATTCCAAGGGCACACACTACAATGGTGTGTCACATTGCCTACAACCTACATTCACTCTTATGCTGAGATGATCAGAGAGTTGGCCCATGATTTCTATCATTACAATTATAAATCACTCAATAAAAGAATTATGGAATTACATAAAGCACCTAATGAATCCCTTTTACAATTTTGGAAATGCCTCCAAAATATCTCTTTTCAAATCCCAGAAGATGAAGTTGATTGAAAATTTCTTCATAAAAGATTTCAATATCTTCTTCACATATCTAAAATTCCTCACATGTTAGAATCATTTGAACCCACCCCAGCATACCTCGGTATTAGAGCTGCCAAATCTAAGACTGACAAGGTTGTTGTCACAAGTTACCCTCCATTTGTTTCTCATCAAATAGCTCTAGCTCCACAGGACAAGGTGGGAGAAGGTGCGTGTACATTTGTTGAACTGCAACATCCCCCCACCCCACCTGATCTTGATATCTGTGCAAATTTGGCTTGCAATATTGTTGGTTGTCTGTGAACTTGTTCTCTCAATATTCATCCTCTCATTCTGTTGATCCTCCAGATTTTACTATGTTGTGTTTCCCTGTTCTGGACTCTACATTCGTTGTTAACGGGGATCAAGTTGTCGATGGATTTGGTGTTGAGCATCCAACCTGCACTGTCATTTATGATGAGTATGTGTGAGAATCTAAAGAAGAACATGCGATGAAGGATGACCTCCTTATGTCCACACCTCATCTGATATTTCCTGACATATTTTGTGATTTTGCCATGTCTGATTCGTCTTGTGAAAATAAATCCCCAAATGTTTTTACTTCCAACCATTCACAAAACACACCGGATGTCAGTTCATCATTTGATTGTGGAGAGGACACATCTTTCTTTCTGAATTCACCTAGTCTATCATCTTTTATTTCTACAAAATTATAGGGTGAACAATCTTGTTTCTCATCAACCCCTCTATATGATTTGTCAGATCATGAGGATGTAGATGAACATATTGAATTTTCTAATCGTGGTTGTCATGATCTCTTTACTCCTTCGTTTGATCAGGATGTTAATTTATTTGCTGTTGATATTTCTAAGCCACCCATATTTGATGATCTACTTGACGATGAAGTGGAAACCCCTCAAGCTGTTGAGGCACTTCAGCCCAAGTTGATGGTTATGTCAGGTCCTCACTGTCATGATGCCTGTTATGCTTTTGATCAAAAATATGTTGAAACACCTCAGACTCCTCACCACTCTCATGTTTGCATTGAAGATCATTCTAGTTTACATATTTCACATCCTCCACCTGAATCAAATGATCCCATCACTCATGCATTGGAGGAATCCTACACAACTAGCACTCTTGCTAAGTGAAAGTTGACTTCCTTTTTCATGTTTTCTCATTTTTCACAGTCAAAAGAGTGTACATGCTCATCGTCTATGCACAGTATGTTGCAACACCATGATATTTCCATAGAATGTTTGTCATGTGCTTTTACTCTTTTCTTTTTTATGGATGCATTCAAACTTTGAACATGTTGGTCTTCATTTTCTTATCTTTTTTGTGTCCTGGTTTACTTGAATATATTTTTGGTCGACTATTCCTTCACCAACATGGTTGCATTGCAAATATCACTTGACATGAGTAGGACCATGCACTATTTAGTTTAGGAGTAGAAGTAGTGTTTTCTTTCTTGTTTTCTTTGCTTACTTGTTTTTATTTCTTTTTACTTTTGTTCTTTGCTTTGTTTGTTTACTTGTTATTCACCCGTAGGATTAGCTTCACATGAAATTATGTTTGGCTCTTGTTGGCTTAGTGGGTCTTAACCCTGGTTCAGAGTTAGTTTTTCCAAACAAATTCCTACACTACTAACCCTTTAGGCATCGATCCGTGGAGCGTGGACTGAAGTCTCACCCGGAGTAGTACGGGGGGATGCTGGAACCAAGTTTTCACACCCAAAGATTAGTGTAATGTTGTTTTATGCCCTAAACTTGCCTTCGCACAGAGTGATAAGCCCTTAGGGATTATCGATATAGCTACCCTTAATCAGGTCCTATACCTTTGCGAACGTTCATGACTATCTTTCACGGAACCTAAACAGGTGAATCAACCACTTACACGCCTCTGTGATTACTCCTAATCCTATGTTTACCCAATTCAGCCTAAGCATTGAGAACTTTCACCTGTAATAAGATATGCTTTATGCAAACAATTAATATTAAGTGTGTTCATACAACAACATCAATTATGTAAATTCGTACATCAATACAATATTACTTCATAACCCATCATTCAATACAACATAAAAGCACATTAATTCATAACATAAGTAAATGGACAAAACACAAGAATTTCTAGAATAATCTCTTTATTAATACTTTAGTTCTGCTTAGAGACTCAAGACTTCCCTGCACACTCAGCTGTAGGGGTCTGCGCACTCAGCTGTGGACTCTACTCTAGGCCTTTGTGCACACAGTTGCAGAGCCTCTCTTCTACTCTTAGACTTCTTCACTCTTTTCTCTATTGACCCATTACATTCCTCCTCCTCATCGATACTTCTTCTAGACATCCTAAGACACACCTTTTTATACAATCCCATGGTCCGTAGACCATGGGTAGATCTTCAAAATCTGACTCAACTTTGATAAAAGAAGGGTAAAACCCTTTATGACACTTTATTATCTATGCACTACATGACCACAACTTGCATAGACTTTACATTCTATACAACAAAACTTGGGATTTTTCCACAAAACTTGGGCTTTTCCCCTAAAATTGACCCTAGGGGACCCCAGCCAAACATGCCCCCAACACAAAGATCTTGACTCACCCTCGAGTCACTCTGCTAGCTTGGAGATATTACTATGGAGACCTCCCAACTGTACTTGTGCCAATGCTACTTCAGCCACACTCTGCGTGACTTCCTGTTTGATCTACTCCACCAACTACTCTATTGTTAGTCATGCACTGTCTTTGTTGAGTTTCTGATGTGTTCTCTGTAGGCTCGAAAACTTCTCCTAAATGTTGGCAAAGATAATGTAGGCCTCATCCAGCCAAGGCCCCAATCTAGCCTTGAGGACCGCCTCTTTCCTCTACGCTACTTCCACTTGTTCAAGCTGCTGTTTCACCTCCTTCAGCTTGGCCAATCATTGTGTTATATCGATGGTGTGCATCGTCGCTCTCGCTTCATCATACTAATGCTGCAATTGAAAAGATTCTATATTTAACCTCCACTGATTAGGATCTTCCTGCAAAGCCATGACTACCTCCATGGATTGCTCGAACAACGTGGTGCAATCCACAGCTGTGACATCCACTGCTGTGACTCCATCCTTTATAGTGGTTTCACATTGTTCTCTGACCTCTGGCGGAGTTGAAGGCTATGAATTCAACTCTAACTCTGTGATTTTTAGATTTAGTTCAAACTAAACCTTAGCCACTTATATCTTGGCATCACGCATGCCTGCAAACAGCTTGCTGATCTTTGCCTCCAACAATGCTTCCTCTAGGATATGTAGTTCTGCAAATGTTTTGCATGCCTCAGCCACCACGGCTATAAGATGGTTGTTCTGTGCCTAAAATTTCTCCTGTGCCTCCAACGCTGCTGACGTCTCCATGAACATCTGTTCATTGTGGACTTTGTACTAGCTTATCAGGCTCAGCGCGCGCTGCTCCCAGGTCTTAACTTTTACTATGACACTTGCCTGTAGTGTGTGCAGAAACTCACTAGGGAGCATAGCTAAGTTAAGCCCAATATTCTTCAAAGAGATGACAATAGCCTTGGCAGCGGCCACCTCTATGCTTAAAGCTCCATCGGGCAGTGCGACTGCCCAGAGGTCCAATGACCAAACCATCTTTGCAACTTGCGTGGTTCCCAACATCAAACTTGTTGATGCAACACTGCTTTATCTTGCACCTGCCTGGATTCTAGTTGTCTGGATCTGCAGCTCGTGTAGACCCATCTGGATGGTGCTCAGTGCCTGCTTTTGCTTCTTCTCAAACTACTACAACAGTTCTACAGTAGTATCCAACACCTTGTCTCCAATTTCATCTAGGTCGCCATCCATCAAAGTAATCGAGTACAGTGACAACTTGGTGGCTTTTGTCTTCCTCCATGGTCTTTCCTTTTCCTTCTCCCTGTATCGCTTCACTTGGAAGGGAGTGCTCTCCTACTGCTCAACGCCGACCTGCTCTGACCACTCTTCCTCCTCCATTTGGGGTGAAGGAGATTTCTGACTTCTTTCGGAGCTGTGCTCTTCCTACTTTGCCTATTTTTATGTGGCACACTCCACTTCTACCCATGCCTTCTCGTCAACCTCTTTCTTGCGCTTTTCAACCAACTACTAAACCTTCTGTTTGGTTGCATCCTCTTTCTACTTCTCCGTGGAATTTCTAGTCCCTGCGGCCAGGTCAGAAGGAGAATGGCACTCTGTGGGCCAGCGTTTGATGACCTCTTCAATAGCGTCATCCATAGCAAGGTAGGGTAAGTCAAACCACTTTTGCTCAAGATCCTTTCGTTCTCGGATGTATACATGGTGGAAGTCCACTTTGAAATCCACATACTCTGAGAGTTGTTCAAACATGGTTGGTGAAAACTACAGCTTCTGGTTGATGGCCATGTGAATGCTTGCCTCCATCAGCACCCAAAATTCTTTGCTCTCTATCACCGATGTAGCCTCTTCCATGGCCTAGAGATATGCAAATTTCATGGCTTTTGGTAAATCTTTCTCCACTGGAGGAAGTTGGCTGTCCTCTAGAAAATACCACGCGATGAGCATTATCAAGATCAACAACCACGAATAGTGGAATGTCTTACTCTCATCCTGTGCCTCTCCGTAGTTCGTGAGGAGCTCACTAAACATGTAGTGCGCCCAGTTGAACTGTACGCCCTCTGCACACTGTGCTTCCAATGAAACCACTAGTGCTGGCACCTCGTCCGCGTGACACTTTCTCATAACCTTGCCAACTAGAATCTTTGTGGAAACCCTTACCACAGGGTTAGTAATTGAAGTAATCGAGTACCCATGTGGCTTCTTCACAAGTTTAAACTTTTCCTTCATCTTCTCAGTGAGGTCACTCTCGCTTGTCTTTTTGCCAAACACCTTGGCTGGATTTGACACGAAGTGTGGAAATAGCATGATTCAATGGATCAGCATATCGGTGATGGGGATTGACGCGTTTAGCCATAAGCACTGATCATGCACCAGGCACATCAATTGCTTAATGACGATTAGGTTTATATTTGAGCGATGATAGTGGGGAACCCACAATAGGTTAAACAAACCTGACTTGTTTACTCTGTGAATCTATTCCACAAGCTCCAATGCGGTGACACCAAATTCTTTGTAGAAGGCCCTCTGCATGAAGGTGTCAATAGCAAGGGGGGGAACTGCTCATGGTCCACCAAATCCCAATCTTCTAGCTTCAAGTGCGGGATCCACGCCAAGCATGGACCTTCAATGGTGATGTTCTCCGGTAACGGGGGTGTGTTGAGGAGGAACTGTCCTGCATTTGGATCCTTCGGGACCTTCACATTTCCCTTATGTAGAGGAATGTACTTTGGCAACCTAGATATAGGGTCCACCCCCTCAATGTCGATATCTTCTGTACCCTCCTTAGCCTCCAGATCCACCACTTTCCCCTTATCCTTCATGCTCAGCTTTTCTTTACTCTGAACCTGTGTAGTGGCATGCTTCCTTGGTGACTCGCACACCGTCACCGGCTTCTTTTTTTTATTATCTTTCTTTAGCTTGGGGACCTCTCTCACCGATGTAGGCTTCAGCCTAGGCGACCTCAGCACCATAGGCACTGCTGTTGGAACCTCTACACTCACAACTTTCGAAACCGCTCCCTTGGAAGTGACATCTCCACCAGTACTCATGGTTTCCACAAGGCTTAGTCCTAGCATATTTTCCAAGATGAATGTCTGATTTACCTATGATAACTTGGAAAATGCAAGGCTCGTGACTATATCCTCCCAATATGAGCAATTCATAGGCAATTGACAACACAACGCAAAAATTCTAAAAGTGCAAAATGTTTTTCACTAGATGGCCACGCGTAATTTATAGGCAAATTCGAATTCAAATTCGACTGTTCCCCCCAAAACCTGTCCATAAAGGCTAAATTGGTAGTAGATTTCCAAATATTTCTCTTAAATTTAACCTTAAATGCCTTAAATTCCAACCCCTTGCTCCTCTTGACCCTCTCCTGGTAGTCAAATCATGAATAGTGACTGTAAGGGTTACTTTCTAGCTGTGCTTCATGGTTGCTTCCCTTATAGCACAACTCCCTTCGCTCTTCTTCTGGTATTGTGACACCCTTCTGTTTCATGCAAACCCCTTGTTGCGCAACTCTACAAAATGGGCAGTGTATTTTATAGTCCCACACCTCCTTGCAACTGCCTGGAGCACTAAGACTGTGCTACCATCATGTAGTCATTGTGTCAGATCCCTAATGTATGGCTTCAATCATCTTCCATTTACGTTTCCGAGAAATGGATCTCCATTCAATTTCACGAGTTGAACTGCTCCACCTTCAGTAATCTCTTAGATGACATATGGGCCTAGCCAATGCATCTGAAATTTTCCTGGAACGTTATCAAACTTACTTTCATATAATAAAACTAAATCATTTACCTTGAAGGTGTGCAGTTTGATGTGCCAATCATGCCATGCCTTTTCGCATTCCTTTTGAACCTACTGATGGAATCCAGCCAAAAAAATATCTAACACGAGCTCTACTAGCTGCACGAGCCTTTCTTCTAAGGCTCCACAATCTGCCATTCCTATAAAAGCCTATATGTGTAGACTAGGCACAATGTACTCCATAGGCATCATAGCCTCTATTCCATAGACCAACCTAAAAGGTGTCTGACTAGTAAGCTTCTTACAAGTAGTTACGTAAGCCCATAATACTGTTGGTACGTGCATGTCCCAGTCATTCCTTTGTGCATTGCAAACCTTTGTCAGCACATTGATCGTTTCATTGAGGAGATGCGTACCACTATCAGTCATCAAAATCTTCAAGCAACCAAACTTGGTCAACACATATTCAAATAAGAACTTCACGGTTGTTGCCCCTATACAGTATTTTACGGGCTATGCCTCTGTCCATCTCATCAAATACTTGGCGCAGTGATGATATATTGCGCACCCGTGTTCTTTCCAGGAGGCTGAATCGGTCCTACAAAATCAATTTCCCATTTCTCAAATGGCTACAATGATACTAGAAGATTCAAAAACAGCTCATCCCTCTGCGATGGCCTGCTGGTTTTCTGACATGCATCGCACGCCCTGCAATATGCTTTGGAATCCTTATGCAATGTTGGCCACCACAATCCAGGGTGTAAGATCTTCTACATTATTTATTTTCCTACATAATGAACTCCTGCAGCCCCTCCATGAGCTTTAGCTAGGATACTGTTTCATTCAAAATCAGGCACATAGTGTCGCAGTATCTCGTCTGATCCCATCTTATACAAGTGGCTTGCAATAGAAGAAAAGTCTTCCATGCGCACCACCAATTCCTTCTTTTGTTGACTCGTGTATCCTTTTGGTTCCATTCCCGTAGTCAGGAAGTGGATAATGTCTGCAAAGTGATTATCTGCTACGCACACCGCAAAGAGCTACGTGTTAGGAAACCCCTCCTCCAAATTGGTTGGATCCTCTCCTATTTCAATGCATGACAGTTGGTCTAGCCTTGCATTCAATCATCGTAGATTCACAATTACTTCAAAATCATACTTCTGAAACAACAATAACCATATGCAAATTTTCCCTCGCAACACAGGCTTGTTGACTAGATACTTTAATGCAGAATGGTCTGTATACATTTTAAAATGTCCACCTAGTAGGTAATGTTTGAACTTCTGGAGCGCATACACCATAGTCAACCCTTCGCGCTCTGTCGTTGAATAATTCTTTTCAACCTTAGACAACTTCCTGCTTGCAGGTGCTATAGGGTGATCTAATTCTCCTTCACCGGCCTGCATCAGCACTGCTCCCAACATAATACATGACACATCCACATGCACATGAAATTCCTTCTTCCAATCTAGGAAGACTAGGATCAGCGTGGTGACCATTTTCTCGTTCAATATATCCAAAATCCACTGACATTCTTCATCCCAACAAAATGTAGCATCCTTCTTTAATAGTTGTTCCATCAGCATGGTAATCTAGGCATAACTTTTGATGAACTTTTGATAGTATCCACTATGAACTAGTGTTGTGCGCAGCTATTCAACATTTCTTTGTTCCTCCAAATTAATTATAACCATGATCTTAGCTAGGTCCACTATTAATCCTTGTCTACATAGAACATGACCCAACAAGATTCTGGAAAGGACACAAAGTAAGCATTTCTTGAAGTTCAACACGATCTGATACCTTTGAAATGTATCCAAGATCAAGCACAAACTAGCTACATGGTGCTTTACTAGTCCAAACACTATCTAATCATCAAAATATACCTAGAAAAATTTGCGAATGAACTCTTTGAACGCCGCGATGAATACACATGAGAAGATCACCAACACATTTTTAAGCCCAAAATGCATTACCATATACTGAAAGCATCCCCACTCAGTTGCGAAGGTCATCTTACTCTTGTCTTTTAGCGCAATCGTTATTTGATGGTATCCAAAGAACCCATTAGTGAACGAATATGCTTCCTTCCTACCAACATTATCCAATACTTCATCTATGAATAGAGATGGAAAAGGATCATGAACGTAGGCATCGTTGACCTTCCTGAGATCTACGCAAGTCCCGATTTCATTATTTTTCTTCATTTCCTAAACTACCATTGGACTCACCCAATCAGATTCCTCCACCGATTTAATAATACCTGCTACAAGCATCTTGTCCAATTCTAGATGGACCTTTTCCTTGTATTTGGGATTAAGGCGATATGGCCTATGCTTAACAGGCTTCGCATCCAGTTTTAAAGTTATTTTCATCACTCCCAAATTGCCAATGATTCCTTTCAAGTCTGAAAATTTGGTGGGAAACAAATCCTGATATTTGCAGAGCAACTTAGCAACCTTGTCCATTGTAGCATCATCCCAGTAATCACCTATCTTCACAAACTTTGGTTCCGCCTCTGTGCCAATGTTTACGTGTCGGGCTTTCAGTAGTGCGGTGATATCTGGATTCTCTATCTACGACCCCTCAACTTCATGGTGGCCTTTTGCCCCTAGGCTGTTAATGTTCCGTGGATCCTCCTCTTCATCTTCAGTAGTCACATTATAGCACTCCAGTGCATGGCACAACTAGGTGCTCCAATCTAGTTTAATCAAGTCCAAAGGATCCTATGGTATTCTGAAGATTGCTTCCTTAACCTTCTGCAATGCCTCATCAATACATTCGAACCCATCTTCAAATCTAAATGTCATCAAGAATCCATGCCTCAAAACGTCCCATTCTTTAGTGCCATGGTGAAGCTCTGTTTCCAAGTACCAATTGATTGGTACTACATCCAAAGTTTGACAAAATAAATGCACCCGCTCCAGTTGCTACTCCGTTCCATAAGCGTTAGTCCATTTTGCTAAGTGATCACACAGATCATTCCTCCCATCATATTTCTCTGTTAGTTTCACTTTTGGGCAACCAAACCGCAACCTCATCATTATTTTGTATTCACGCCATCCATCAAAAATGTATTTATGCATACTCCACCACCTTGTGGGCGTAGCACGCAGTGCCAAATCCAATGCTTGGAAGTGATGCTTCTCAGGCACTTCCCTTTCAAATGCATCCAAAAATTTATCGATGTCAGTTAGACCATCGTAGTAAGAAAAACTCCTTACCTCCAAGGATATAGAGTGCAACGATTGAGTCATCATGTTACAACACAACGTAGATACTTCGTGCAACCTATTCTGCCAGTGCTCCAACTCTTCATCTGAATCTGATGTACAAGAACTTTCATGGTCCCATGCAATGAGTCCGTCAGATGTCGGATTAACCCAATATTGATCTCACGCTCTTAATCTATAGATTTGGTCTAGATCATCATTTCTTTCCTCATAATTGCAAACCGGTTTAGTATAGTGCAGTTCTTCTGCGAGGTTCAAAGGTACTACCACACAGAGTGTTTTTCTTTCAAATGACATTGTCCCTTTCTTCAGATTGATTACTCCATTCATGTCGATAGCCCAATCAATCCCAAGGAGCTCGGGGTATGGATTATTGTCATCCATGATCTCTATCACTTCAAAATTGGCCAATGCGCTCACGCCTTCAATATCTACTGTCACTTCTTGCAATCTTCCCATGGGAATAATATTCTATTGATTTGCCATCCTCAATTGATCCGAAGACCATTGTAGCATAGGCCTCCCCATTCTCTCCCATGTTTGTTTGGGAAAAACATTCACTTCCGACCCAAGATCCAAAATAACTTTGTCCATTTCATATTCTCCTATTTGCACGGTGAGCCTCATCTCATGCCTAGTTCTTGCCTTATGCTTACCAACTTTTCTGAATATGCGAGGTCCTTCAGGAGCATTTTCTTTACTGACACATTGATTTATCAACTCCTATAATCCTTTCATGGCCTTGCTATTGAATAGCAGCTTCATACAGGTCTCCAAGAACGTAGTAAGCATGGAGGGTTCCATTTCTTCAAACAGCTTATCCTGACTTCCTGGTGTAAAGGCCTTAGGGAAGCTTTTCTTCACTTCCATGAATGTTTCTTTTGCACACTCCAAATCAAACCCAACCTCTTTTTCTAGATCCTTGCAGACCCATTCACTTTCCACAGGTTTTTTTCCTTTATCCTTGCTAGTCATCATTCCACTTCGCAACACGATATTCACATTAGGATCTTATTCCCTGGGTTCAACCCTCATCATCTGTAGGTTCTAGGTAGGCTGCTGAGGTTGTTTCCTCTTCTCCTGCATCTTAGCTATCAATATAGGGCAGTCTTCTATCACGTGATCAAACTGAGTACAGTATTGGCATGACAGGCATGTCGGGCTCATACACTCATGTGCATAGTGTCCTGGCACTCCACAATTGTAACAAATGACTTGTCCCTGACCTCTACCAGGTCCTCCTCCTCCTTGGCCTCGTTTGTGCCCCTTATATCCTTTGCACGCTCCCCCAATGCCTTGTTCCAGAGGCTGAGTCTCTATTTGTATTTGATACAGACGTTCTTTCCATCATTAGCTCATAGTTATGATAGTTATGCTCATCGTGGCCCACCGATTTTCAGAAGTTGGAGAAGAGATGTTGTGGTGTCTGCACAAATTTCTAGAGCAAGTGCCAATTGTTCGTTACATGTTTTCCAGCTACTTGACAAATAGCACATCACAATGCAGCCCCTGTACTTGGCCCTGCTTGAGCTTTCGGCCTTAGAGGCATTGACCCTCCTCCTGTAACATAATTCGTCAAGATAGGGAAATGATCTTTATCACGCCCCTAGCTCTTTAATTTCAAAGACCAAACTTCTTGCGCACCTCAGGCCAAGCCGCTCTATCCTTCTTCAGGCTTTGAAACTGTAGGCAAAGATTCTGCAACTCCGTGTGAATCTGCTAAACTCCCAAAGTAGCGTCTTAAATCAGTGTCTCATGTAATCTCCTCGCAATTTCTAGGGCTTCTACCCGGGTCCCAATCTTTTGCTGTGATAAAGCAACCCTTAGGTGGGATAAGAGTGAAGCTACAAACCATTCACGGTGCTACCCATTTGTGAGATTCATGTTAGCTTCATAGATTTGGCACTTTAGTCTTTGATGCAACTCCCAAGGTGTTTCTCCCTGCCTCTTCATGATTTCCTTGAATCCAATGACTGATTGCGATTCAGATTTGGGCTTACTGAATTCCTTATTCAGTGTGGTTTGAGTGTCCGCTAATGAAGCCATCAGGTTATCAGTGGAGTACTTAAAGTACCATGTTAGCACGCGATCTTGTAGAGTAGTAACCAATTGCACTTTCTTCATATGATCATTTGTAATATTCTGGGATGTCCACATGACCTTCACAACAAACCAAAACTGGTCCGGGTCCTCATTTCCCAAGCCCGTGAAAACGAGAAACTTCATCATATTCGACATATTGAATGGTGGCGGAGGTTGTGGCAGTGTTGGCGAAGGTGTATGGTATGGAGGTGAAGGTGGAGGTGGTGTGGGCAGATGGGGTATTCATGAGAACCATTGCCTTATTAACTAGACAACGCTCTATGGTGAAGCCTTTACTGCTCCTTCATCGTCACTCAGAGGAGGCTCAATCAGTGGGCTATATTTAGGGCCTGTTCTCCCTCTATGCTTGAAGAACTTTCCACTTCGCATAGCTCCAAACATCAAGGTAAAAACATAACCCTCTTTTCACACAAGAGCATATTTATCCAAGTATTCAAAGATCTTAAATACTTACCTCACGGTCCCTTGAAGAAGCGTCGCTCTGCTTCACTGTAGTTGACCAAGGTATCAACTGTGAATTTTGTCACAAATCCTCCTATGACGCGATCAAGCCAGTGATCAACAACACGCGTGATCTTATCTTCAGAGGCTTCAAATCTCCGCACTAGCTGCGGGGTCCACACTATTGGATTGTCAAACCTCCACCTTCCTTGGCCATCTACCAATTTAGCAATCCAATCATATAGCTTGATCTAGAAGGAACAAAAGAAAATTTTGTGTATCTCTGTGTATAGATACCTATCCGACCACTGTTCTTTTTTCAAGTGTGTATTTCTATTTTCTTGTGCCATGAGTTCATGGATCTTTCTATCCAACCACTCCTTATTTTATTTCCTTGTTGGATTCTAGTGATGTGCCATCACACATCTCTTTATGTAGTTCTTGGTCCTGACAACGGAACCATTTGTTGGATTAGTGGTCCTGACCCAGGTTTAGAGTTAGTTTTTCCAAACAAATCCCTACACTATTGGCCCTCTTGGCATCAGTCCATGGAGCACAAACTGAAGTCTCACCCGAATCAATATAGGGGGATACTGGAACCAAGTTTCTACACTCGGAGATTAGTGTAATGTCGTTTTATGCCCTAAACCTACCTCCATGCAGATCGATAAGCCCTTAGGGCTTATCGATATAACTACCCTTAATCAACTCATATACCTCCACGAACGTTTACGACTATCTTTCATAGATCCTAAATAGGTGAATCAACCACTTACGCACCTCTATGATTACTCCTAATCCCGTTTTTACCTAGATCATCCTAAGCATTGAGAACTTTAACATGCAATAAGATATGCTTCGCGTAAATAATTAATATTAAGTGAATTCATATAACAACATCAATTATGTAAAGTTGCACATCAATACAGTATTACTTGATAACCCATCATTCATTACAACATAAAAGCTCATTCATTCATTACGTAAGTAAATGGCACAAGAATTGCTGGAATAATCTCTTTATTAATACTTCAGTTCTTCTCACACACTCAAGACTTCCCTGCTCACTGAGCTGCGGACTCTACTCTAAGCATCTATGCGCACAACTGTAGAGCCTCTCTTCTACTCTAAGACTTCTTCGCTCTTTTCTCTACTGACCCATTACATTCCTCTTCATCATCGACACTTCTTCTTCTAGACATCCTAAGACACACCTTTTTATGCAATCCCATGGTCCACGGACCATGGGTAGATCTTCAAATGCTGAATCAACTTACATAAAAGAAGGGTAAAACCATTTATGACACTTTACTATGTACACGCTCCGTGACCACAACTTGTGGAGACTTTACATTCTATACAACAAAACTTGGGCTTTTGCCCCAAAATTGACCCTAGGGGACCCCATCCCAACAACTCTTGAGACAAGCAGGGTGAATTAAAATAGGAATTGTAAAACTATCAACAATTGGTTATTTGTTGTCCTCTCCCTTATGAATACCTTGTTGTCTTCAGTCAATGAGACCCTGGTGGAAAATATGTTATGTTCAAAGTGAGTCTTGGTGAAAACGCAATGCTTGCACTTTTAACTAGTATGACCTACTCTAATCGGTTTTTTTTTATTATTATTTGATTAACCCTTGTCAGATCAATCAAGTAGAGTAAAGTGAGGGGGAAATATTAAGAAGTATTGTAAGAGGTATATATAACATAATTCTCTAAAGGGACAACCTCTTCTACTTTCAATAAGTCAAGATCCCTCTTCTGCCTCATGAAAATAAATAAGTGCATATGCACAGTTCTCTTAAAAAAAAATGAAAAATAAATAAAGGCAAAGAAGAAAAATGATTCTTGCACAAAGAGGTGATGCAAGTAACTTTTTCGGGTTACTGACCAGGCTCGTTGGCAGTGAAGTGATTCTTGTGTTACTGCGTGACTCCGCTGGGGTACTGTCCAGGCCTGCTGGTAGCGGAGCAACACCAGAGGTGGAACTAAAACTCTGACAGTCATATTACTTGTGCATCAATATACCCCTCTTCCCCAATCAAAACAACTCAGTTGACTTGGTTTGGTATGTGTGTTGACTGATCAAGATCATGGCAGGCTCTACATCTTTAACACAAGCTAGTGAAGAAGCTATGATGATCAAAGAATCGAACATTACTTCCGGAGGAGTTAGACTTACTTTACACGAAACAAGGTCCATATAGAGAGTTGGAGTTCTATGAGTGCCTTGCCAATGTTGTAGTGGCTACAACCACCCTCCAAAATTTTTCCTTCGCTTTGTTTTGGAGCCTCCCTCCTCAAAATCTTAGCAACATGTCTTGCACTTCTTAGGTACTTGTGTTTCATTAAAGTTTATCTTTCACTTTGCAGCTTGTGTTTGCTAACTTGTTCTGGTGACCAACCAAAATATGACCCCGTGACTTAGTTCACATCTAGTTCTTGCACTGTCTTGGAAAAATGCGCAATCCTAGAGGTAAACCAACCTTGTTGTCAAAAATTTCACAGAGCAACCTGATAGTCAGCCCAACTCTCCAAAAATGTGTAGATCAGTCTGGTAGGAAACCTTGCTCAGAGAAATTGTGCAGAACATCCTGACACCAGGCTTTGGCTCAGGAATTGCACAGACCCAACTAACATCTTATCTTCAATTGGGAAATTATGCAAAGCATGAGAGGCAGCCAGAGCCACTCAGCCCAGAAATTGCATAGAAGCATTCCATCAACTACTGCCTGATGCATGTGCCGACAAGTTGCCTAGTTCCCTCTAGAACCATACAATATTCCCATGCATGCATAGTAGTCTTTCCTAAAAGTAAAAAAAAGAAAAAAAGCATCCCTAAAAAATAGGGATCTATTTTTAGGACTAGGAGTTACAAGCAAGTTGATTTTAGAAGCTTCTCGCCAAGTGTCAACTTTTCCTAGATTTGTGGCGTGCGTGTCATAAACCCTAAATCTACCAAATCTATTTAAAAAATGCCCCATATTTCATTCTACACACTCAATATTGGAGATCTGTCATTCCCAAGGCATCTAGGAACCTTTGGCACAATCGACACAACTTTTCCAGGTAAGTTTTGCTTTTTAAGTCTTTTGCTTCTTTTTCTGTCACTTTTATTTCCTTGTCTTGTGTGAGTGTTGTTTTGCATGTTTTATTGAACGAACGCTAATGTTTTAGTTGTTTCAACTTGTAGAAGTGTTGTTTCAAGTTTTTCATTGTCTTTCTTAAGTGTTGCATGCATAACATTATTTTTTCATTAATGGTCACCGTTGCAGTGACCCTCTCCACCAACTTCGTTGTTCGTCTATTTGATTGATTCTTGCATTGGTTTTGATTGCATGTATGATCATTCACTCCTGTTTGCACTATCCTTAGCTTACACTTTTTGATCCACTCATTCTATAGTTACCCTTGGGCAGATCTGGGTTGCCTTAGTTCAGGTCTTGCTTTCCCCACCATGCTCTGTGCATTCCTGAACTCAAGGCTTTTCCTTGGCTCTAGGAATTGCATAGAGGCTACCTGTCACTGGCCTCCAGATGTGCTTTGCAGAGTTCCAGGAGTCAATGCCTAGTCCTACCCATTGGCATTGTGTAATGCATAGTCCCAGCCAAAAGTCAAGCTGGAATGAACCGTGCATTGCATAGTTCCAGTGCACAGTCAACCTAAATGGACTGTGCTCTACGCAGCTCTAGATAGCAGAAGGTATCATTGGTAGTTGAGACTACACAATGTGTAGTTCCAATAAACAGTCTCCTAGCCTTGAGAGTCACTAATGTGCAATCTTGCCCAACAGTCACCCGGTTTGTCGCATGATCAATCCTTGAAGTGCATTTGTGTTTTTTAAAATGACATTTTCTTTCTGTGAGTGTCCACTCTGTCTCCAAGTACATCAATTTTTGAGAAGTCTCTCAAAAGTACAGACATCATGGTTTCCAAGAGAGCTAGATCAAAGGAAACTGTAGAGAGTAGCACTGGAGATGTGGTTGAACAGGTGCCAATAAAATTTCCCATCTATGCAAACACGTAGTTGTTCGTAGAGAAGGACATGAAGATTACATGGCAATAAATAAAGGGCATATTTGCAAGCACTTTATAGGAATATCTGGAATATCGTCAAGTCTATGTCAACATTCATAAGTCAGGATTGCACATGGTTTCATGTAGGTACCCTGCCTTCCCATGCACGGATATCATTCATTGGGTTGTCTTACATAATGATCCTGAGATGATGACACTAAGTAGCATCAGTGGAGCATAACTTGCCACCTTCAGGATGGAAAATACCATCTGATGTATCACTTGCCGTAGTCGATGAACTACATGGATGCATTATTCTTCACTCCCAACAACAATGTGAACTCAAGAGATATCTTGAAGCATTGGGTAAAAGAGCCATCGAAGTTCAGGAAAACACCCAACTAGGTCTACACGACGAATTCACTCAGGAGGGCTTACCAACTCTTGGTCATCTTTGCATGTCACTTGTATGGCCAGGAGAGCACAAAGACCTTCCCGTAGAGTTGGTTTGTTATGTTGAATCAGTTGGAAAATGAAGGAAGGCCTTTCAACTAGTCGGACATGTTGGCTCTTAAGCTAAAAGTGCATGTATCAAATTCCCGGAATCTACCTAAGGATGGACAAGCAAGATTCTATATGTACGCATACCTGCTTGATGTAATATGTGCCCAACAACAGTTCCATGGCATGGGTTGGACATGGACACCATCAAAGGAAGTTGTGAATTTTTATTGCAAGTTTCTCTCCAAGTGAAACTACTGAGGATTCATGATGAGGTTGTCTAACCACTCCATTGCCCCACTATACAGGATGATATTTGAACAAGACGCACCTTGCATGTCCTAGGAAGTGATGCATGCATTGCTCAACATTGTATATTGGTATGCCTCACTCGGTGGCAGCTTCATCAGGATGGCATGGATAAGCCTCTTCATGAGCTACCAAGGTTTTCCACGGACAATTTGTTCATGCAAGAGGTTGCATACCACATCTCCACAAGGTTGTCAGCAGCACTACATAGGAGGAAGAAGGCACCATGGCCTACTCTTCCTTTTTGGATTAGGTTGTACGAGATCCATACCTTGAAATATGGAGATCTCGAGACTGAGGACTTGAAGAAGTTCAGATTTGGCACCAAGAGTTTTAATCCATATGATCCTCAATAGATATGAAAGAACCACTGTGCGAAGGTGTACTTCCCATGGGTCCACGGGGCATGTCATTGGACAAAGGAAGATCCTTGGAGGCATTGCTATAACTCCTCTAAGCTCAATGAACTGGTCAACATGGCTGTAGAATGGAAAACAACACTGTAGAAAACATTACCATAGGAAGAAACAACAACAACAACAGTGAGCAACAAAGAATAGGAGGAGAGAAAGAAAAAAGGCAGAAACAAGAATAGGAGGAAGGACAAGGTGCATTGATAGAGAAAATTGTGCAAATACAGGTTCAAATAATAGAGTAGCCAACATATGAATAAGAGGATGAGTAGGTGCAAGTTTAGGAACTTTCTCAATAGGTTGAGCAGTTGGTTGAGGCAACATATATGGAGACAAAATAGGAGATACAGGACCAAGACATCGATCTCATGTTGAGGGCATCCAAGGTTGTACCACAGTCTCCACCACATCTAGAACCACAACCAGTCTAGAGCGATCAAGGAGAAGTTTTTCTCCTAGATGATCATTTGGAGATGGATGTGTACAATTTGGAATTTGATGAGACACAACAAAGGATTGTACAAGCATGAAAAAAGCATCTTGTAGATGGTCATATATCACCTATGCACACATTATAAAGGGTGATTTTACCATATGTTAAAAGACATCTAGTTATCATGGTCGAGGCATCTAAGGCTTATGCAGAAGCAACGAGTTCAATGGTCAAGATCTTGATAGTAGAAAATGATTGAATGGTGAAGGACTTGCAAGAGGCCAAGCAGAGAGCAGAGAAATCCACAAGATCTGCCATGACAGAGATGAAGAAAGCAATAATGATAGAGATCAACTTTGGAGGTCACCATGCGAAGAATGTATAGCAGGCTTGTCACCATGCAAAAAGCAGTTGTCAATCTATATGACTTTCCGAAGAAGTGCACGCAGGCAAAACAAAATATCAGAGGCATTCACACTTCTATTGCGCACATGCAAGAATGTACAATGAGGAATAAGGGAGCCCCACTTTACTTGCATAAGAATATGAAGCGACAAGCAAATCTTGGTTGTAGCATAGTCTCAGCCACCTTGAGAAACATAACTAATCCCGTGCAAGCAACGAGAAGTTGTTCTCCTTGATGATGATCCGAAGATGAATGTGTACAATATGGCATTTGACAAGACACAATAGAGGATTGTACAGGCATGAAGAAAGAAACTCCCATATGATCAGACATCACCTGTGTGCACATAAGAAGTGGTGATTGTACTAGATGTTAGAAGACATCCAATTTCCATGGACGACGCTTCTAAGGCTTATTCAGAAGCCACGATTTCAATGATCAAGTTCTTGATAGAAGACAATGATCGAATGGTGAATGTATTGTAAGAGGCTAGGCAGAGAGCAGAGAAGCCTGCAGGATCCTCCATGACAGAGATGAAGAAAGCAATAGTGGTGAAGATATCAATTTTTGAGGCCACCATGCGAGCTGTGTATAGAAAGTTTGTCACCATGCATAAAGTGATTGTCCATCTATATAGATTTCAACAATAGTGTGCGCAGAAAAACCAAACTCTCAAGGACAATCACACTGCTATTGCCCACATGCAAGAATGGACAATGAGGTACAAGGGAGCTCTACTTTACTTGCACAAGAAGATGAAGCCACAAGCTGAGCTAGACAAAGCACAAATTCAGATGTAGATCCAGAATTATGAGAAATTCCCTCCACTCATCACTAGCATTGAGGCTTCCTATGCATGGTTTTTCAAGAGTTTGGATGTCATAGTGCGAACACACAAGATCCCTTCCATCATAACCCTCACCTAGGCCATGCAGAAGAACCAAGTCATGCTGGATGTCGACAAGTACATAGAGTAGTTGATGTGCATAGCCACCATCGATGACTGCAGCTCAACGTAGAGAACATGCAAAGGTACATCAATGGTCTAGCCACACTGAGGACAATGCTACGTATGCTTCAAGATAAGCTGGACAGAGGTTTCAGAACCATATACCTGGAAGCCATGGAGGGAAGGGTCCACTTCGACAAAGATGCCATCAAATAGTAAGGGGACACAATAGAGTAGTACCAAGCTTGGTATTAGTTCATCACCAAAGATCACCGTGAGGAGGTTACTGATTTGGTATTTCCCCAAGACCTTGAGTGATGTTGTTTGTCTTGTCATGATGACTCAAGCCTATTTTTGTCGCACATGGGTATATGTGGAAATTGTGTTATTTTAAATGTATTGTAAGTGAAATTCCAAGTGTCATTAGTGGAATGTGAAGAGTCACTATGTAATGTGAAGAGTCATGAGGGTAGTCCAAGATTCAAAGGGAAATATCAAGGTTTGCCCCACCCTTTGCTATATATAGAACCTCATAACTCATAGTATAGGATTTTAGGAATGAAGATTTTGGCTAGGAATTGCTTAGAGAAGGCTTGGAGATTATTGTGACGAGCCTTGGCTTCTCCACTGTGCAGAGTGAGTACATATCTTTGGAGGAGCAAGCGGTGTTGACTGTAATGTTCCACTATTGGGGCTAGTGGTTGTCAATGGTGTATGTATGGATGGAACTTTCACTTTATATAAATAATAGAGCCAACACGTTTCACGCATATGTTGTTATTATAGTTGGACTATTTTGGTTGCTTTAGCAATGTATGTTATTTAACTTACGCATTTGTGTATGAACTATTTTGTATGCAATTGTATGAATCTTGTTGTAAACGTGTTGTTGGTTTAACCCATCACTTTGGATTGTGGACTATTCTTGTTTCCATCTTGTGTGTTCCTTTCAGGCTGCGTACTATTACAACCTTCTGAGGGACACACTTCCTTTTCCCCTCAGTGTGTTAGAACCCCCATGCATCTCACTTGACTCATTGCAAGGTCACCCACTTGATTTTGACAAAGATACCACGCTTACCTCTACGCGTTATCACAATCAAGGCATTGCTTTACTACCCACTGCTGGGAATCCTACTCCAAACGGTCTGTGGTCTAGTTGGGACTTCTTACTGGGGTGATCCCCTGACATGTTGGCGGGTCCAACACTATCAACAAGTATACCTCAAATGATTCATTTCAATTGCCACTAGTCATAGTGAGATAAGTTGGAGAAAATATTCAATGTGATCTTAGATTTTCCGATGGTCCATACTTGTAGCATGGCAAAGATGGATGATAAAAGTCAAGATCTACATTGTAAGCATGAGAAAATTGAATCTTGGGTTTTTGAAATTATTTCTTCAATAAAGAACCTCATACTTTATTTTGAGAATACGTTGGGGTATCTATGTACATTAACCTTAGGTATCAAGGCATCCTTAGAAAGAGAATAACATCACACTATCACACTCTTTCTAGCTAACCACTGCACACACTATTAGAATCATAACTTATGGCATTGATTTTCGAAGGTAGGCATCAATAAGTTTGATGGTTTTGATCCATATGGATAGGTAACACAAATGGTACATTATAAATTTCTCCATGGAATTATTAAAATCCTAATTAAAATTAAGAGTGGATGTTTTATATTTGGATACTAAATTTTGGGAATGGTGGCAATGGTAAAAAATGCTTATGGTGGATAGATTTCTTGGAGCCATTTTATGAAGGCCATTTATTGTAATTTTCAATAAGATACTCATTATTTTGGATGATTCACAAAATTATGCCAAACAGGTTCAATTAGACTTTATAACAACCTTTGAGGTTGAGAATCCATATAAGGAGCTTTCCTACCTCCTTTTTAAAGAATGTTTCAAAAATTACCTCAAGAAGTAAATTCTAACACAAATCATGATGCAAGGCCCAACTACTTAGTTGGAAGCATAAGAGTAATCTAAGGAAGTCAATATGGTAATCACTAACTAAACCAGAAGACTCTCTTTTCACCTTTTACACTCACCTTCCTTTAGCAACTACCACCAACCCTCTAACCCTCCACCTTTGAGAATTCAAAAGTTATCTGAGAAGAGATGGTTGAATGCAACACCTAGAACTTTGTTATAATTCTGATGAGTGGTATTCTATTGGGCACAAATGTAAGGAAAAATATTAAAATAATAAACTTATATGCTACATCACACTAAGCATATGTTGTCACACTAAGTTAGAAGTGTTATCTATGTAGGTTAATCTATATCCTCTCATTAACTATAATTGGCTAAGTTGATGTAACATCCTCCTCCCACATCTAGCCGAGCAACCAGCCAACTGGCGTAAACATGCGATGAGAGGCCACTATGATACATTTCAACATCATAAGTCATATTAAGGAAGTGGAACTGATGGAAACACACCAAATAGACATTCAACATCAGCTTCAAGGCCCTCATGAACCAATCCAACAGCTTCAAGACTCTATAATACCCTCCTCCCACATCTACCGAAGCAACTGACTAGCCACAGTAAAAATGCGACGAGAGGCCACTATGATATGATTCAACCTCCTAAGTCATGTTAACTAAGTGGAACTAATGGAAACACACCATACAAACATTCATCATCAACTTCGGGATCCTCAGGAACAAATATTAAACTTTAGACAACTTTCCCTTGGGTCCCACTAAACTTTTAGACAACTTAAGCCTTAATTGCTCTCATGCTATAGGCATGAAAACGTTTAGAAGCCCAAAGTTGCTCTCACAGGCTTGCCTGCCAGCGTCCAGAGGCTAAATTTGTCAGTGCTATGCCAACATCCCTTGGATTTGAGCCACTTTTTTAGGCCCAGAGCCTAGGTCGCTACCCAGAATTTCATGACACCTTTAGAACAATAAAATAAGATTGAAATGACAATACTAAAGCAAATGCTTGAATGGAACCTTGTCTGAACCCCTACTAGCCATGACAGGCATTTTGTAAAATATGTCACGAATATGTAAACTACAGGTGCAAATAATATTTTTGAGCATATGGATCTCATACTTAGCTGAGAATCACTAAGAACCATTGATGCCTCAACAAATCAACTTCCATTCCATCCATTAGGTCATAGATACATTGATCATTCAATTACAAGTAAAAACATGATGAAAGGCATACATAGTTGTTGTCATAAAACACATAAATAACCAACATAATAGCAACATAAATACTCATGAAAGTACAACCATGTAGACCACATATAATCCATCAAAATGCTCATATAAATACAGGGAAAATAATCTTTCATTAATGAAGAAAAATCCAAACCCGGGATGGGACTTCCATGTTCCACCCAACTATAGAATGGTTGAGCCAAATTCTCTCTTCAACCATTCACCCTCGTGCCATATTCCAAGCATGAATGTGGGATCTCTTAGAACACATCAATAAAAGCTAATCCAAGGCTTCCAAAGCCCATCCACCTCAACCCATCAAATAGTGATTCCACCTCACAGTTGTACATCACCAAACCATCATCATATCGATCTCGATCTCAGCCATCGAGGGCTCTAGAGTGTTTGTCTCAACCAAGGCTCCAAGACTAGCAACTCAATCCATAGTTGTTACTGGCTCTAGAGTGTTTTTCTAACCAAGGCTCCAGGACTAGTAACTCAACCCACCAAGGGCTCCAGAGCATTTGTCCAACCAAGGCTCCATGAACTAGTAACTCAACCTTAGCTAAGGCAACATGAGAACTAACCAAAAACCAACAATGAAAGTAAACCCACATTCACCATGGCTATCTAGGAAATGGAAAGGCTAGGAAATCCACTGTCAATCCAGGAAATCATCCATGCCAATAACAAATAACAACCAAAAAACCACTTGAATATGTCATGCATGCCAAAACTAGTGAAATATGCATACATGCAACTCAGTAGCTACAAGAAAATCTGATGTAGCTGTTGATCCCGATGCTCTCTTATGCTTTCCCGCTCTTCCTTTTCCTTCTTGCTCTAAGAATCCAAGTATGCCACACCCATAAAGTGTGATCCAAGAAAACTCTAAGTCTCCAAGAGTATGAGAGAGAGAGAGAGAATAATGAGAGAGATCCAAAACTAAATTAACAAAAGGTTACCAATTGATCCTCAGAAGCCTCTTTATGAATGAGGTCTCTTTTTTCTTCAATTTGCATTATTTGCCTTCATTTTCCTCCTCACATGAAAATTATGACCTTTCACCTCCTTTCTCTCCTAATTTCCATTATTTTCATAAATAAATGTGCCAAACATGCCATTTTTTCTTTCCAAAGCCTTTATCGATTTACCTTTGCCAATTTCCTTAGCCATAAAAAATCACAAGTGATCCCCATCACTAGAATTTTTCCCAACATTTAGCTGGAAATAAGTG